>JANHFL010001499.1:94074-117964 GCA_032468155.1 Oxyrhabdium leporinum
CTTCCTTCCTTCCTTACTTCCTTCCTTCCTTCCGTCCTTCCTTCCTTCCTTCCTTCCTTCCTTCCTTCCTTCCTTCCTTCCTCCCTCCCTCTTTCCATGAATTTGTTGTTGAAGATGTTTGAAATGAAGTCTTTATATGTTTTAGCCTGCTTTATCATCCAGATTGTACATGGATCAAGGTATCTTTACAAATTACGATGGTTTAAGTAGATTGTGTAATAATCAAAAATTATTCCACCCAACAAACCCATGAAGAAAAATTATCCTGCATTTTACTATCACTTTTAAATTAATGCAATTCAAAAACAAAAGAAGAACCTTCCAATGAAATTTATGTGTGAAATCAGATACTTGTCTTATGACCACAATTGAGCCCCAAATTGCAAGATAGCTGTTAAGTGAGTCTTGCCCCCATTTTATGACCTTTCTTGCCACAGCTGCTAAGTGAATCACTGCAGGTGTTAAGTTGTAAAATGAATCTGGCTTCCCCATTGAGTTCGTTTGCCAGAAGGTTCACAAAAGGTGATCATGTGACCCCAGGGCACTGCAACTGTGACTGTGATAGATATGAGCCAGTTGCCAACTCTCCAAATTCTGATCGTGTGACCATGAGGACGTTGGAACAGTCATAAGTGTGAAAAACGGCGATAAGTCACTTTTTTCCATGCTGTTGTAACTTCGGTGAAGTCACCTAATGAAAGGTTGCATGGCAAAAGTTCAGAGATCCTTGTTAGATCAAGCACACAAACAGACCCTGTAACCTAATCACTGCTTTCTCTAGTAAGAAAACACAAGAGGATCAGTTGGCTGTGTTCCCAAGCAAACCCAGCTCCTCTCCCTTTGAACTTAAATAAGAAGGGATGAGAATCAGGAAGACTAGAAGGAAAAAGAGAAGGGGGGGGGACATATGTTCACCAGGGCTGAAGAAAAGACTGCAGGTTTTTTTTTAAAGCTGGTATCAATTTTTAAGATGTGTGGTTTTGCAGATACACTGACAATGCATAGAATACAGGAAGACTAATGAGGAGGATGTAAAGATTCCATCAGCACGCCAACAGTTCTACTTAGTGACAAAATATAGACTTCAAGCAAGAGGCGTCTAACAGTGCTTATGGTAATACCACTATAACAGACCAAGATTTCATTGGGTTTAGCATACATTTGAATCTAGAGTCTCCTTAAATTCTACCCTCTCCACACTGACCCTGACCTTTTTCCAGCCCCAACTCTCCTGCACTTAGAGTAGATGTATAATTGTTGTCAGCAACAGTGCTGTAGGAAATATAAAACTATTTTGTATGTTAAACAGCCAGACTTTCCAAGATAGGCACAATTATAATAAAAACTTCTATGCGAAACAATGCAGCCCTGGCTTCTAAAAACTGAAGCGAAATTGCCTTGTGGCTGGCCTTCAGGTTTCTCTTAAAGCAGCTGGTCAGCAGCTAAATGACGCTTTAGCTATCTCTGTGCGTGTACTGAAATTTCAGACATGCCTTTTGTGCACCCTTAATCATTAAGAAGGAGGCACAAGGGCTCAGGGGTTAAAGACACTGACCTTGTCTGCTGGAAAACTGACAGCCAGAGTTCGAGTGCTGAGTGCTGTGCAATGGGATAAACTCCCGTTACTTGCCTCAGCACCTGCCCACCTAGAAATTCGAAAGCATGAAAATGCGAGTAGATAAATAGATACCATTTCATTGGGAAGGTAACAGAGTTCCGTGCACCTTGATGGATAGTCACGCTGGCCACATGATCACAGAAATGTCTTCAGATAATGATAGCTCCCTTGGCTAAGAAACAGAGATGAGCACTGCCCCTAGAGTTGGACGCAAGTGGGCAGAGGAAAACTTTACCTTTAATTATTAATATAGCTTACTGTAAATGCTTATATTTGAATCTAACTACGGTGTGAACATCACATGTCATCAATGATTAAAGCAGCATAGTATTAAGGTTCCTTCCAATGATACAGCTGCTTAAATTTCTCTTTTTCTTCTAAACATTTGCCTTTTCTTAGATATGCCATTTTGTAATGAGTTTTCCCTTTTTGATTAGGTGACCAAATTAAATGCCATCTTGGAAAGAATTTGCCTCAGTGATTTGCGCAGAATGATGTTTTTTTGGATGAGATCCCATTTTTCACTGGAATTTACAGACGTGATTAGGTACTGAATCAGAAGACATTTCTTCATTGAGCTGCCTATCCACAATGACATCAAAATCAGGGAAGTTTACAACTAATTCCCATCTCGTCAGTATGCAAGAGCAACTTAATGTGCACACTTCAAACTGAATTGCTTTGCAGGAAACAGAACTCACACGGCTGGTATACTATCTATTCTAATTTTTCAATATATATTGGGAAAGAGTATTTTCATCAAGTCTTAGCTGTGATGATTAAAAATAGTTCAGTTTTTACTCACAATCCATATCTCGGGGTTGTTGTTTTTTTAAGTACCTCATGAAAGGAAAAGATTTTGCAAACTCGAGCAATTTTCCTAACCATGAATTCTTACTTTTTGTTCTTACTGCTGGTTTGAAATCCTACTTGTCTATTTATCTTGTCGTAGCCATGAAACAAAAAATTAAATACTACTATTTATTATTATTAACCTTGGCAGTTACTAGAGAATAAGGATTTTTGGATTTTTGTCTCTCTGTTTTACAAAAACATTCTCGCCTTCCGTGGCATCTAAGCTGGCCTTAAATCAACGCGGCCCCCTTTTCCGTATTCTCTTTGCTCCCTGCTGCTCTGACAGGATGCCGGTAGCCTTTCTCACTGCTACTGATCACCGCCTGATATTATTCTGGCCCTATTGTCCACATCACTGGTCCACTGAAAGTGCTTGGCACTCCCAGCAGCCCACCTCTATCTGAAAGGAGCACATTGCTTTTCTTTGTTGAGGCAGTTCCTCCTGCAGAAATGATACTTATCCCGCTCAGGCATATTGGCCACTTTAAATCTCTTTTCCTAAGGGACACTGGCTTTATAGTCACACAACCTGTTTAGGTAGAATGGCTGTCAGCGTGTTTCTGAAGCGCCTTTTAATTTGTCTGGTTGCTTGAAAATGATCTGCGCAAGAGCCTTGGAAAAAGACTCCTCACTAAGGCTACATTGAATGGGAACAGAGCAGTAGGCAGTGGCATAGTGCACGCTTTCCAGGCAAACAAAACTGGTTCTCCCTCCCTCCCCCCCCCCCGACTGTGATTTCTGCAGTAGGAGTGGGAAGATTCTTGGATATCCTGAAGAGACGGCTTTTAATTAGTGAAAAAAAGGAATAGACAGCCTGGTTCTTCCCTGTGTTTTAAACTACAACACCCACCCTTCCTTACTAGGGAGGTGGAAAAAAAGAACAGGGAAGCTGAGGTGCAAAGCATTTTGGGGGAAGGGATCAGATTTTTCTAGCCCTAATATAATTAGAATGGAAGTAGAGGAGCTAACGGTCTGACCGGGGTGATGTTAATTCAAAATTTGTTTTAAAAGGGCTATGTTCAATCCAGGCAGATGATGAAAATAACACCCTTCATAGTAGATGAGTTCAGAGGTGGCCCCATGCGTAGGCTAAATCTGCCTTCGGTCACAGATGCAAGTGGTGGCTGTGCTGTGCGGGAAAATGAGGTTTATTCTGCATGTAAAAGTAGTCAGGATTCCCACCCAGATGGAGAAGCTAAAGAGGCCTCTAGGAAAGGGGCATCTGCAAGGGTTGCATGCAATGGCGCCCGAGGATAAGGGGAACCTGTGTATTTCTGTGGCTTTTTCCATGCTCTCTGAATACAAACAAGCGATGTGACTTATGCTCCCTATCCTTTCAATACATTGCTTTGATTCTGCCAGTATTATTTTCCTCCTGTTCCAAAACTTCCTTTGTGCTCATGTGTGCTTTGGCAATCCCAAACTGCATCGCCACCTCGCTGGGAAAAATTAGAGGCATTCCATAAACACTGGATCCAAGAGCAACGAGGGCAAGTCGGCCAGATGGCATTGAAAAGGGAGGAAAAGCAGGATTGTAGCCTACAAAAGAACAGCTGAGAAAAGAAAACAACAAAAACAGGGAGATGAATGTTGATATGACAACATATTTAAAGAAAAGGGCAATTAGCCTTGGCTCACATTTAGATTTTAATCAGCTCTACTTCCAGGTTTTAATTCCCCAACTCCAACACACATTCCCTGTATGCTTGAAATATATTTAGAAAGCTTTTCACATTCTGCAACATCTTTCAACTACTTTTCAACATCTCCTACAAGTTGAATGAGACTTGGAACAAGCGATGGCGATCATCTGCACAGCCAACCTTTGCTGACATAGCCAAGGAGCCTGGGTTTAACTAAGAATCTGTTTAAGTAGAGCTTTTAAAGATTGATTGATAGATTTAGTAACTTGACGCATTTCAATACTTACACCCCAGGAATGATCTCCTGGTATAACCCAGCAAAGGACTGTTGGATTGTAAGGAGACTGGAGTATGGATTTTAACTCATGTCCCTATTAAGCATAAATGTCGTTTTTTCCATTTGTACGTTTGACGTATACAAAGAATTTGTTCTTGCTTCTATGAGTGATATACTCTCACCCACTTTGCATAATTACTCCACCCCCTGAGCTCTTGGCCCCCTTATATCCCCGTCCCAGATCCTTAATTTGAATGGTGAGGGACTGAATGCTTTGATTTGCAGGCTGAATTGCATTTCATCAGCTGTGATAATTTCTTGGTCATGAATTAAGCAGTTCCAGAGCTAGTGTCAGGAAATGTATGCACATTTAGGCATCCAGCTAGTGTATCATTCAAGAAGCACTTTCATGCATGTGCAAATTCAGATCTAACGTTTGGATTTGTTTTCATGAATCTCTTACTCAATATGGTAAAAGATAATGGGAATTGTATCCTGTCTATAAAGTTGTGGACATAATTGATTTTTTTTTCTTGGGCTTATCTGTGTATGAAAGGATCAACATTTTTTTTTCTCCTTGTCCTCTTCTAATACTTGGTCACATATGTACAACACTGCTGTGCCTGTTGTTTTTAACAGGAAACTGGTAAGACTTTCCTATCCATGGCTTGTCTACAAGCCTTTGAACTATAGTTTCACTGTCAGTATCAAAGTGGATTATCAGTGATGGTCAAGCAGAATTTGTTTTATTCCAACTTAATTTCCCCTGACCTTCTTGTTCTACCAGCAGCAAAGAATATTTATGCAGTTCCTTAAAAACTAAGGCCTTTTAGACTGATATGGCAGTAGAAAAGCAGGCTGCAAATGTCAATCTATGTCTTTTATAATACCTTTTGAGCAGTTCATCTGCAATCATTTAACAAGAAACTCTTTCTTGCTCAGTATTTTCTGTTTGTTTGCCAAAGGTAAATATAATGAGCTGGATACCACACAAATGCCAAAGTCTTTTAACTGTTGCCAATTTTTTTTTTCATGTTCATGGAATCCTGCTCTGTCATCTTCTCCTCTGCTCTCTCCATCCTTTCAAAGTGGGTTACTTTTCAAAAATTGAAACTTTGGGCAAATCAGAGCTTGGTTATTCTCCATCTGCTTTGACCTGTTCCTATTTCTTTCCCTCAAAACTTCCCTCTGCTTTTCTTGGCTGTGGGACATTCCTTGTCCTGCCAGGTGTGAAGAGCCAAGTGTTTGTAGGTGACAAATTAAAACACTGAATAAATTTGGAAGACCAATAATCTAAGAGAACAAGAATAAAATAGAGGAAAAGTCCTAAGGCTGGTTAGAAGAAGACAGTTTAAGCATCTTGATTTTTGAAACTATATTTTTGCTACTGCTACTGATGTCAGAAAATGTATTTATTAATAATGGACAAGCAAAGAGTTCTTAATACATTATACGTATTTATTGGCCCAGTATTGTAATAAGTCTATCATTTAAAATATTTGTATAAATGAACTTTACCAATAGGTATATATAATGGATTGTACTTTCTGCACTTCTTAGTTTCTTTGTCAGCATTCCAAGTAATGCACCCATAGAAAGCAGAACTCTGAGGCAGGCAAATTCCTCAAAGAACATCATATTGGCACAACTGGTGAAAACTGACTCTGAAAGTTCCTGTAGCTTTCACCTAATTAAAAAGTAAAAGTTTCCCCTTTCCCCCAAGTCAGTGGTCGTGCTGTCCAATCAAGGTGCTGGCCTGTTGCTTGGTTACTTTACTCCTCCCCTGGCCAGCCACCTGTCGGAATGTCCTTGGTTCCCACAGGAAAACTTTCTTGTTTTGGCTACAAAACCCCATCTAGCTAGTTCCCCCCACTCCCTTCCCTTCCTTCTGCTTTGTGACAACCCTGAAGCCTCCAAGATGGCCTCAGCCAGGTTCATGGGTTGACAATGGGTTTCAGTTACATCTCCATCCGCAGCTCCAACTTAGAGTCCTCTTTCCCAGCAGTTAAGGGTCCCGTCTCATCTGTCCTAGAGTGACCAACAACCTCCTCTCCATTTCTGGTGGCCTTGCCCTGGGTGCAGGACAGTAACAGTGCTGCTTTTGTTCTCTTTCTCTAAATTGAAAGGGCACTGCTGACTGGCAAGTCAGAAAAGTAGACTTGCTGCAGCCAGAAAACATCCCACGTCACATTATAAAAAAAATATGTGACCAATCATCGCCGCATGGGTCGCTTATAAATGACAGAATAACAGACTTGGAAGGGACTTGGAGGTCTTAAAGTCCAGCCCCCTGCTCTTATTTTGATTTCTACGTTGTTTCTTTGAATGGTGGCTCAGCTCCCAAGAATGACTGCATCAATCATGTTTAAATAATGGAAAACCAGCGTACTGTAAAAGAAAGCACCACCCTGGAGCACTAGAGCTGTGCATGCTATCAAAAAAAACTAGAAATGACATTTTCAAGAATGCCAATGAAACACTTGCCTACAACTCATTAAAGCAGACACATCTTCTTACGGGTTCCCTGGCTGCAGAAATTTGCCCCAAACAGCTGGGTGACCCCCAAAAAAGATGAAACTGTTTTCATGAGTTGTAGCTAAGGGTTGCCTTTCCACTCTTGTGCATCACATTTCACGTGTCAGTGTCATATTCAGTGGCTTCAGGTCTCATGCCTTAGAAAAGAAGATGAATAGCTGCATCTCATTCCATCGTTCACCTTCTGCATTTGGTTTCCCTGTCAGTCAACACTAAAATATGACTTGCTTTATACAGTACATCTGTTGACTCAATTCTTCTTTTTGTTGGGATGAGCATTCCAGTTTTCTGCAACCTAGGCTCTTAAAAGTCCCATATTTTGTTACATCTTCTCCATGTGTGGCAGAAGTGACCCAGAAGTGCCTTCACTAATCTGAAAGTCAATCTACTTTTTAGTATCTCCTATAATACCTGTTTCCTCTCATTTTGAGAAGGAAGATTTTCTACAGATTAAAGCAACCAATCAGGATGGGCATCTATTAATGAGTGTCTGTGTGATCAAAGTTTTTTTTCTTTTTTCAAAAGCAGGATGATGACCTGTTTAAGGATGTATGTATATACTGTGGTGGAGCAGTGATTAGAATGTGGTATTGCAGGCTGACTCTGCCCACTGCCAGGAGTACAATTCTGATGGGGCCCAAACTTGATTCAGCCTTCCGTCCTTCCGAGGTCGGTAAAATGAGGACCCAGATTGTTGGGGGCAAGCGACTGACTGCAAACTACTCAGAGAGGGTTTTACGTATTGTGAAGCAGTATATAAGTCTAAAGGCTATTGTTATTGCTATATAACGTTTAGATGGGAGGGAGATGAAAGAAGAAGTCAATTTGTCAGTACAATCTACCGTATTTCCCAGAAAATAAGACCGGGTCTTATATTATTTTTTGCTCCAAAAGATGCAATAGGACTTATTTTCTGGTTAGGTCTTATTTTCAGAGAAATATGGTAAATGTGTCCATCTGGCTGCTGATCTTAACTGGGGCTTATTTTGGGGGCAGGGCTTATATTACCAGCATCCTGAAAAATCATGCTACAGTTAAGTCTCATTTTCAGGGAAACATGGTATTGTTTATCAAAAAAGAAGTAGAGAGAGAAAAATTGATCGAGTAAATAGAATTGTAAATATAAACTGTGTGCCTGTTTTGCAAGGGGGAGAAAAACTACTATTCTTGAAATATATTTATCAGTATTCAATTAGGGGGACAATTTATGTGTATGGTTTTTTTTTTCTTTTGTATGCACTATGTTTTTATTTTATTTTATGTCTTGTTTAGCTCTGTTTTTGTATTTTTTCCTTCCTTTTTGGGCTTTGTATTTTTAACATTGCAAATAAAATAATTAAAAAGAAAACAAGAAACTGGGGCCAGCAAGGCTAAAACTTGGGCTGAGCCCTTGCCAAGACCCAGTCCAGAATCTTAACAGATTTTCACCTCTGGATCTCATGGTTCTCTCCTCATTTCCCCAGCTTGTGGTACTAAATGTCTCAGCTGCCGTCATGTATGCAACAGCCTTCATAACCAGCGCTGCATCAGTTGAACCGTATTCCTGGCCCCATTCCCCAGACTACAACAGGAGGGCCGCAGCATCGGTAGGTAACCAATAAGCCACGTTATTTCTTTAGGCTGAATATGGGGTAGAGCTGTCAGTCCCATCGAGTTTTTGTTACCCCTTTCCAAATGGGGTTGAACCCCTGCCCCTTTCCACAATCATAGCAAAATAGAATAAGAATAGAATAGAATAGAATGGGCTGGGATAGAATAGAATGGGCTGGGATAGGATAGGATAGGATACAATGCAATGCGATGCAATGCAGTGCAATATAATACAATACAATATAGGAGTGGGGTGGGGTGGGGTGGAATGGAATGGAATGGGATAGGATAGGATAGGATATAGAATGGAATGGAATGGAATGGAATAGGATAGGATAGGATAGGATATAGAATGGAATGGAATGGAATGGAATGGAATAGAATTCTTTATTGGCCATGTGTGATTGGACACACAAGGAATTTGTTTCTGCTCCATAAGCTCTCCGTGTACATGCAAACAACAAAGTGATAGGTCACAGATGATAAATCACAGTTAGACTCATTAATCATAAGATAAAAACAAAAGTGATAAATCATAGGAGAAGATAGTACGAAATATTAGAAGATGAGAAAAGATGAGCAATGAAAAGATAAGAAACGAGAAAGATGAGGAGGATAATAGCAATATAGCTCTACTACATCTTTAGGCCTAAGACAATGCTGTGGGAATTAGGTGTTCAGCAGAATGATGGCATGGGCAAAAAAAACAACCTTTGTGTCTAGTTGTTTTGGCATGCAGTGCCGTATGGTGGCATCCTGGGAGGAGAAGTTGAAACAATTTATGTCCAGGATGTGAGGGGTCTGTAACTTTTTTCTCAGCCCTCCTTCTCACATGCGTAATATACAGGTCCTCAATGGAAGCCAGGGTTCTATGACAATTTGCCACGGCCAACTTGCCACCAGCTCACCATGGCCAGCTTGCTGCAGCCAATTCACTGTGGGACAACTCGCCACGGCCAACTGGCTGCAGGACAAGGGTTACACTAATATCAAAGAAACAGTGGAATAGAATCATTAAAGAAAGGATGCAAAAGGAGGGACGGAATGAAATGTGAATTGCAAAAATGAATTTATTTTAAATAATTAGACAGAATTGTTAAATTGTTCCCCGTCCAGTGGTCCCACGGAGAGTTGGCCGTGGCGAGTTGCCCCATTCCGGGAAGGTAGGCCAGTTGGCCATTGTTCTTTCTGCAGTCCTAACTATCCTTTGGAGTCTGTCCCTCTCCTGTTTGCTTGCTGTGCCAAACCAGACAGTTCTAGAGGTACAAATGACAGACTCAATAATTCCTCTGTAGAAATGTATGACGGTACGCAGATGACTTCTCATATGCCGATAGGAAATATGATGGTTTCTCCCACACGTCTCGCTCTCCTAAGTCTTCTGCATTTTCTAAAAACGGAGCTGGCTTTTTAACGCCAGCCATGAGCTAATCATCATTCATGATTGAAGCAGCAGCTGAAAGCTACATCATTGCCCCAGAACTCCCTTAGCTTTCCAAGAGGCACACATTTGGACTCAAGTGTCAGCCACCAGCATATAAACTGGGCCTTCCTCAACTTGGCACCATCTGTGGGTCCTGGGTCCCACCTGCCACCCCGGCGGGTCATTGGCACAATTTCTCTGAAGGAACCAGATGGAGAGAGCGAGCTCTTGAAACAGCTGCACTTCTTTTTCTCGGATGAAATAGAAACTGGTACATTTTAGACTTTTTTAGCATCATTTGCCTCCTGGGAAGTGACCACCACCACCACCACCCCCTGCCAAATTTTGCTTTGATGGTGCAGGGTTGTTGGGGGTTTTCGTTTTGTTTTGATGGATTTAGGTCTTCTGCATAACGGAGAGCAGAACCCAAGAGTGATTTTTATTGAAGCTCGGCTCCTGCACGAATGTATTTGCATTTTGAACTGAATAGTGAATGGTGCGATTGTTCACATGTGAAAATCTAAAAGAAACTCTAGCATTGTCTCCTCTTTTAACTGAAATATTTTCACTGTCTTCGGCTGAACAGGCTGCTGGGCAGCTCATGTACAGTCAGTGGGAAGAATCAAAGTCTCTGCCTTGCCAAGATCAGGGGGGTCCTCGACTTACGACCACAATTCAGCCCAACATTCCTGTTGTTAAGCGAGACATTTGTTAAATTGAGTTTTGCCCCAATTTACCAGCTCTTTTGCCACAATTGTTGCGTGAATCATTAAGTTAGCAACCTGGTTGTTAAGTGAATCTGGCTTTCGCTTGACAGAAGATCGCAAAAGGGGATCACACAATCCTGGGACAGTGCAACTGTCATAAATATGAGTCAATTGCCAATCAAGTGAATTTTGATCACGTGACCATGGGGAATGCTGCAATCGTCCCAATTGTGAAAAATGGTCATAAGCTGCTTTTTTTCAGTGCTGTTGTAACTTTGAACAGTCACTAAGTGAACTCTTGTAAGTCGAGAATTATCTGTAATTTTATGCTTCTTCTCTATCAGGTTTGAAGTTCTAGATCACCTGGAAATGGACTTGAGATCCAGTCCTGAAAGTGTTTTCTTCAAGGAGCACCTGGACTTCCTTGTTTTTCTTTGAAGACGTTTCTCTTCTCCTCCGAGAAGCTTCTTCAGTTCTGACTGGATGGTGGGGAATGGAAGGATTTATGCTCCTTGCAGACAGCTGGTCATTTGCAATCTTTGAGAGAGTCCTTGAGGCCACTTGGAGGTTCTTTCATTGAGAAATTGATTTGTACTTTCTGCAGGGTGTTTTTCTGCCCTGTGTCCCTTCCCTGTTGAAGACCGGCGGAGGCTTTTGGGGATGACTCTGTGTTGTCTGCATCTCAAACTGAGGTGCAAATGGTTCCCGTAGCCTGCGATTTTTCTGGGAGTCCTTCCATTCCCCACCATCCAGTCAGAGCTGAAGAAGCTTCTTGGAGGAGAAGCGACACGTCTTCCAAGAAAAACCAGACAGTCCAGCTGCCTCTTGAAAAAAAAAGCACCTTTGGGACAACCCTGACTTGGGGGACTGAGAATCTCCATAGATACTTCACATCCAGGGTACAAATACAGATTAACAGAGTTGGAAGGGACCTTGTAGGTCATCTAGTCCAACCCCCCTCCCAAGCAGGAGACCCTACACCATTTCTGACAGATACAGATAGCTGTCCAGTCTCTTGAAAGCCTCCAGTGATGAAGCTCCCACAACTTCTGAAGGCAACTTCTGTTCCATTGGTTGATTGTTCTCACGGTCAGAAAATGTCTCCTTATTTCTAGGTTGAATGTCTCCTTGATCAATTTCCCTCCATTATTCCTTGTCTGGCCTTCAGGTGCCTTGGAAAATAGGCTGACCCCCTCCTCTCTTTGGCAGCCCCTCATAACTATAAGCAGCATTGTGGTGGAGAGCTCTGCTAGCCTCAGTGCTTCTCAACCTTGGCTATTTTCAGATGTGTGGATTTCAACTTGCGGGCTGGGGAATTCTGGGAGTTGAAGTCCACACATCTTAAACTTATCAAGGTTCAGAAACAAAGTTCTAGGGCGGCAACCCCAACTTGCTGGCTGGGAATTGATGTCGACACATCTTAAAGTGGTCAAGGTTGAGAATTCAGGAGAAATTTAGTGGAACTTTTTCTGCCTGACTAATTTTATTAAAAGCTGTCAGCTTCCGTAAACAGCAGCTCCTTTCATCAGATGTATAGAGTAATGCAGAGCGTGATGTCATAGATCCGATGCATAGACCCACGCCTAAGATGGATACCGCTGATGAAATGAGCTGATGCCTTAACATTGGTCAGTCAGAAATTGTGCCCTCAGACTCCTCCTGATTTTTCTTTTTTCTTTTTGTGACAAGGAGCAGGGGAGCAACCAACGCAACCCTTCGCCCTCAACCCTCCCTAGTTCTTTTGCCATCCGGTTTTCTGTTCTTATGTCAAACTCGGTTAAAGTTTTTCCTCCCCTTCACCCACCTCAGAGCATCTGTCCCTCTGGGGGTTGCAGTTGGGGTTGGTGTAGTGGAAATAACACAGTGTGACAAGCCACCTGAAAAGATGGCTTGCTAAACAATGAGTCCCCAAGTGGAGGACGCGACGGCCCCCTTCCCCACTCTGGGGCTCTCCTTTGACCCATCTCTTCCCTCAGCCCTCCCCCTTATTCCTCCTAGGACTGTATCAACAACGTGGAGAGTGAACATTAGAGCCCCCTCAAACTCTGACTCCCTAATCCAATACATATACTGTAATTCATTCTACAGTTGCAGCCTCGGGGGATATAACAAGACAAGCCACAGTCTTGATCAATCCAGCCCAATACTCCGGAGACTGATCTGCAGCCGTCTTTTTGACTCACGGCCAAAAACACATATTTCTTCTGTTCCATTGAAGGTCGCACCTGGGAATATCTGAGATGCATGGATTTATTTACTGGGGAAAAACAACTGTTGCTGCTTTTGATGTGTCCTGAGCACTCACTTTTCTTAAAAAGAGCAAGAGGCATCTTTGACTTTAGATGAACAACACTATCTAGCCCAGCTATATGCGTGCTACGGTGACCAGCAGGAATGGATTTGGGAAATTTATAAATTGATCGCATGAATACAGGGTAGTCCTCAACTGAGGACCAGAATTTCCATTGCTAAGCAAGGCAGTTGCTAAGTGAGTCGTGACTGATTTTTATGACCTTTTTTGTCATGGTTGTTAAGAGAATCACTGCAGTTCTTATTCCAAAGGTGCTTTTTTCCAAAGGCAACCGGACTTCGTTTTTCCTTGAAGACGTTTCGCTTCTCATCCAAGAAGCTTCTTCAGTTCTGACTAAATGGTGGAGAATGGAAGGATTTATATTCCTTGCGGCCATCTTTCTGAGCACTCTTTCTGAGAGTCGTTGAGGCCACCTATGCCTTAACCTTCAAGTGGCCTCGGTGACTCTCAGAGAGAGTGCTACTGACCAGATGACTGAAAGAAATATAAATCTTTCCATCCTCCATCATACAGTCAGAACTGAAGAAGCTTCTTGAGTGAGAAGTGAAACGTTTTCAAGGAAAAAAGCCAAGAAAGTCCAGTTGCCTTTTGAAAAAACACCTTTGGGACAACTGTGACCTGATTGATTGAGAATCTACATACACATACTATAGTTCTTAATTGAATCATGTGGTCAAATAGCTGCCTAACAATCTCATGCTTGTTTTAGTGAACTAGATGGAGGGAAGCAGGGTCCATTATTCACAAGTGTCCAGTATATCAGAGAGAATGCTATAACAAAGATTTAGATCAATGTATGCCATTGGTGTCAATTTTTATTATTACGCAAATGATGTAAACCACAATGGAAATATGGTGTGTTGGTTTGAGTTCCAGGATCTCAAGATTTCCCTTGCATATATGTTATATCAAGAAACAGCTTCTAAATCTCTCCCCATTTAGTCTGCATGGATGAAAAAGTTACAATATCGGCAGAAAGAAAGAACAATTTTTTTTTTGGTCTGTATTTTCCCTGACATATTTAATTTTGTATACCTCTATCATGTTCCCCCCCACCAGCATTTTAATTTTGCCTCTCAAGAAATATGTTCTAGGCTCGTAGTAATTTTGGCTGCCTAGCGACCACACAGAAACAAGGGGAGGAGGGATAGAATGAGAAAAGTAGGATTACACCATTCTGAATTAAACCTGCACCTTTGGTCCACACAATTGTGCTATGTGTGCATGTACAAAAAGGATGAAGCTTGCTTAACTATGGTGAGAAGCATCTTTGCAAGATTCTGTGGATGCTTATGTCACAACCCTTGCATGCCTTCCAATTTTGACTCTGCTTGTCAGAAGGTTGCAAATGGTGATCATGTGACACTGGGGCACTGCAACCATCATAAATGTGAACCTGTTGCCAAATGCCTAGATCCTCCTCACACGATCACGGGGATGCTGCGACTGTCGTAAGTGTAAGGACTGGCTGTAAGTCACTTTTTCAACACCATCATAACTTCAAACAGTTGCTAAATTATTGTTCATAAACTGAGGACTTTCCAAAGTTCCTGACAACCTAGCCGTTTTAAAGCATGCACATGCAAGTAGATAAATAGGTACCACTTTGGTGGGAAGATAACAGCGTCCCATGTGCCTCGGCATATACCTAGTTATGCTGGCCACATGACCACAAAAGTGTCTTCGGACAGCGCTGGCTCCCTTGGCTCAGAAATGAGCATCACCCCCAGAGTTGAACAAGACTGGACAGAGGAAATCTTCACCTTTTTTTTTGTACTTTCTAAAGTTCTATATAATATCATATTCTTCTTCTTCTTCTTGTGCCATATCTGTCATCGGACGTTGATGATCCTGTTGGCGATCTGTTATAATTATGGTTGTCTAATATGAGTTATTAGCACTGATCTGCATTGTATTGTATTAGATTTCAAATGATTTATAGTCTACATTGGCCTTTCCACCTTCCTTCCTTCTTTCCTTCTTTCATATTAGATATTATTAATTGAGATTAGTTTCTCTGTCCTGCTGCCATTCAGATGCTCTGGTTCAAGGTGTCTAGGCCCCATTACAAATGGAGGGTATAGGCAGTCCTCACAATCACAATTGAGCCCAAAATTTGCGTTGTTAAGTGCGATATTTGTTAAGTGAGTTTCGCTCCATTTTATGAATTTTCTTGCCACATTTTCCAGTTAATCACTGCAGTTCTTAAATAAGTAACACGGTTGTTTAAGTGAATCTGGTTTCCCCTTGACATGACCCCCTGGGACATTACAACCGTCATAAATGTAAGTCAGTTGTCCAGCATCTGAATGTAAATCATGTGACCATGAGGATGCTGCAACGGTCCTAAGTGTGAAAAATAATTATAAGTCACTTTTTTTCAGTGCCGTTGTAACGGTCACTAAATGAACTGTTGTAAGTTGAGGACTACCTGTATAGGATTGGTCTGATCCTGCTGGTCATCACTGGAACCAGTTTTACTGGAGTTGCCACCTGCAGAGTTGTAATAAAATTTTGGATTCCAACTGCCTATTAATTTTGGTTGTTATTTTTAACTGTATTATGTTTTTTTTAGCTTTCACTGCTAAAAACAGTACAGCTTACAAATTGTTCAATTTGGGCAACCATATAAATCCAAGGAAGGGAAGGGAAGAAGGAAGGTGGAAAGGCCAATGTAGGCTATCAATCACTTAAAATCTAATGCAAAACAATGCAGTTCAGTGCTAACGACTCATCTTATTAGATAACCATAATAACAGGGCAGATAAAAGTGTGAAGCAGATTGAAGGATTCTATCAGAACTTGGTAACGTGGCAACTGCTGAGAAGAACGATATGGCCACCAAAATTAAATGGAAAAAAAAAGAAATCATGGAAATGGAAAATGAAGTCAAGTCATGAGGGAGATTTCATCCCTCTCTCATGCAAATTTGTGAGATTACGGAGGAGGACACTAAACACTCGATAGATACCATGTGAATTTGATGTTCTGAACCAAAATCTCCAAGAAGACATTATTTTGGGATTTTCACATGTTCAAAGGAAGTCAGACAATAATGCCAAGAGTTTGAAAAGTCTGCTGACCTAATCTCGAGGCTGAGAATAAGGCTGAATGAAGGAACTGTAGCAGTTTCTAAAAAGAGAAAAGAACCATGACAAGCGAACTGTACCAGTGATGCAAAAACATGGCAACACAGGCAGCGAGTGATGAAGGCTCTTGTGTCTGAAAGCAACTAATACCACCAAGCTAGAACACAGCAAGCCGCACCCCCCCAAAAAAATATATCCAAAGTTTGACCATGCAAATTTCTTGATTCGCATAAGCCAGTAGATGTGTGGATTTCAATTCCCAGAATTCCCCAGCCAGCAATGGCTCCGAGTTCTAATCTCGTCTTAGGCTACTGACTTTGGTTGGGCCAGTTACTTTCTTTCAGTCCTAGGAAGGAGGCAATGGCACATCACTTCTGAAAAACCTTGCCAAAAATCCTGCAAAAAAAAAAATTCCTGTCTGAGACAGATAGAGGAGAATATTTGTAGCTCAGGGTTGAAATGGAGGTGGTGATGGTGGGTGTCTTGGTGCTCTCTGAGCTTTGGTTACGCATGGTGTAATGATGACGGTAGCTAGCTGGGTAATGAAAGGTCTGCAAGAAAACAATCAGCTCAGACAACACTCGTCGGAGAATTGGAAACAACTGAACAGGCAGAAAAAAAAAAGAGGGGGGAGGGGAATCTTAAGCTTAGGCTGCCCCCTGCTGGTCCTGCTGGGAACTGATCAAAAACCATCACAGCTGTTCACAACAGAGAGAAAGAAATCTAAAATCCACACGTCTAATATATAAACAGCACAAAAGAAAGGCACAGTTCCTCAGTTATTTTCATCAAAACATGTGAAAAAACTAACTAGGAATGGGGAAAATGTCTTTTTTGTACGTTGCTGAATGTTAGAAGGAATCCGATACCGGCATGGCTAATTCTAACTTTGCATTCAGTTCACTATCGCCAATTATCTTGGGATTGGTGTCTATCTGCAGACCTTATGGCCAAAACATCTGGTCTAGATTTAAACTTGCTGCTTCAGGAGCATTCATAGGAAAGGTATCTAAAAACTCAGCATTACAACCACATGAGGAAGGGAGGGAGGGAAGGGAGGAAGGAAGGAGAACAGATTGCACAGTCCAGAAACAACTTTAAAATGCATGGAGTCCAATTCCCAGAATTGCTCAGCTGAGGAATTCTGGGAGTTAAAGCCCACACATCTTAAAATTGTCAAAGTTGAGAAACACTGGTCCAGAGATTGATCTAATTGTAAGACAAAGGCTCAAATAACCCCACCTTGAATATGTTTGGTATATGATGGGACAGACTTCCAAGAGTCTTGTATTCGATTCTATAAGGAAGAAGTAGCTTTCCTAGAATTGTTCCTATATGTGTTTCTTGACTGGCCTACCTCCCACGGCTGATAAGAAAACTCTTTTTTGCTCTCTGCTGGGGTTCACCTGCCAGATTAATGTCCAAATGTCATTCTCGCACAAACCATGTAGTTATGTGCTTGTATCACAATGTTCGATACGATCTCAAAGCGACATCATTTGCATAACAATGTCATGGCTCATGTGTCATCGTTTGCCCTCCTGTCCTAGTGCCCAGGCTAACAACATCCAGAAGAAAACAACCC
Organism: Oxyrhabdium leporinum; assembly: GCA_032468155.1. Classification (NCBI taxonomy): domain Eukaryota; kingdom Metazoa; phylum Chordata; class Lepidosauria; order Squamata; family Cyclocoridae; genus Oxyrhabdium; species Oxyrhabdium leporinum. The sequence continues at coordinate 111,708 of JANHFL010001499.1, forward strand.
ATCCAATGCTGCCCCAAAAGCAGAAAGCTGCAAATAGGAGCCAAATTTGACTAACGGGGATCTTTATGTTGTTTAAATAACGTTATTAGCTATCTACGGATGTTAGCTGGTAGAATTTCCCTCTGGGTACAGCAGATGGCTGCATTAAAGTGCAATCCTCCAGTCCTTGAGCTGGCAGAAAAATGTGCCAGTGTAACATTTGCTACCTAGTTTTATTTATTTATTTACTTGTCATATTTTAAATACAGGCCATCTTGTTCACAGAGTGACTCCGGATGATGTGCCATTAAGCATATAAAAGCATTAAAAAAAAACCACCAGATGTAAAAAAAATACAATGCAACAATAAAAAGAGCCAGATAAAAACAAAAATAGAATAAGTAAAAAGTTAGAAAGCAGAGGAAAGACGCTTAAGGCGCCAGACATGCCCAGGTTGTGTGACATGCAGTGGGCTCCATGCAATTGGCAGAACTAAATCTTTAAACTTGAAAGGCCAGGAGAGGGAGGGCCCGCCTCATTGGGGGAGGGTGGGGGAGAGGATATTGCCAAGGGTGAGGGCAACAGCAGAGAAGGTCTACTTCCTGGATCCCGTCAGTCAAAATTCTTTAATTCTTAGCAACAGCAACAGCACTCAGACTTATATACCGCTTCACAGTGCTTTACAGCCCTCTGTAAGCGGTTTATAGAGTCAGCCTATTGCCCCAAACAATCTGGGTCTTTATTTTACCAAACTTGAAAGGATGAAAGGCTGAGTCAACCTTGAGCCTGGTGAGAATCGAACTCCTCCCAGTGAGCAGTGAGTTAGCCTGCAATACTGCATTCTTACCACTGTGCCACCATGGCTGCTTACGATACCTTCCTTACCTGACCAGTTGGATTAGAGTCAGACCATTAGAGTCTGAACGATGGGGCTGATAAGTAACTAGGATAGTGAGTGCTCCAGTCTTTGCCATTCCAGAGAGGCAAATGAAGACAAAGTGATTGGTACATTCCCCTGGCTTTATTTCCCCTTCCCTGAACAACCACCCAACAGTGCAAGTAGTCCTTGCTTAGTGACCGCAGTTGGGAATAGCAACTCCATTGCCAAGCGAAACTTCAAATGACTGTGATGGGCTTATCACATGATCTTCTTAGCTTTCCCCAAAACAGTTCATTAGCAACTTTCATGCATTTTCCTCTGGCCCAAGTAAAATCAACCTCAAAGGACTTCTGTTTTTGATTATTTTATTTATTTTATATTCCACCTACATTATTTTTATAAACTCAAGCTGGTAAACATACTGAATACTAGTTCCTCCTCTTCTTTGTCCCACAACACCAACCCCATGAGGTGAGCTGGGTTGAGAGAGAGTGACTGGCTCAAAGTCCTCCAGCCAGCTTTCATGCCTGAGGCAGGACTAGAACCCAGAGTTTCCCTGGTGATTGGCCCAAAGTCTACCAACCAGCTTTCATGCCTAGGTCAGGACTAGAACTCACTGTTTCCAGATCTCTGAGGCCTTAACCAGTAGACCAAACTGCCTCTTATAGTTGGGGGCTCAGAGGCTTAGCTAAAGCCTCATTAGGCTGATAGAACTCGAGACAAAAATGTTCTTATTGAATGTTGGAACATTCTGATAGTAGAGTGTTCAAAATAGAATAGAATAAATAGAGTAGAATAGAGTAGAGTAGAATAGAGTACAGTAGAGTAGAATAGAGTAGAGCAGAGCAGAGCAGAGCAGAGTAGAATAGAATAGAATAGAGAAGAATAGAATAGAATAGAATAGAATAGAATTCTTTATTGGCCAAGTGTGACTGGACATACAACTTGAAGTGATCTGTGAACAGCACAGGCAGAATAATCTGCCATTTTCCCCCGATCATTTCTGATTCCTTCGATGCCAGCACTTCCTATTGGAGGCCCCCATTTCCTGCCCTTCCATTGATTCCAATACTTTCCATGTTTATGTCTTCCTTTTCAGTAAAAAGTTTCTGTGGGATTGATTATGATTTTATCTACAAGTAATCCTCAACTTATAACCACAATTGAGCCCAAAATTTCTCTTGCTAAGAGAAACAGTTAAGTGGATATTGCCCCATTTTACGACCTTTCTTGCCGCAGTTATTAAGTGAATCACTGCAATTGTTAGGTTAGTAACACGGTTGTTAAGTGAATCTGGTTTCCTCATGGACTTTGCTTGCCAGAAGGTCCCAAAAGGGGATGACATGACCTGGGACACTGCAACTGCCATAAATATGAGTCAGCTGCCAAGGTGTCTGAATTTTAATCACATGATCATTGGGATGCTGCAACAGTGTGAAAAGTGGTCATAAGTCACTTTTTAAAGTGCCATTATAACTTTGAACAGTCACTAAGCAAATGGTTGTAAGTCAAGGACTACATTTCTAAGTGAATGTTGACTATTTTATATTGGCTGTGTTCACATCACATGCTTTATCCAGGACAGGTAAGAATGTAGAAGATGTATTTACCCAACTGCAAAGGAGGATTAATTAGCTTGTTTGGTAAGTCCTTATCTTGAATTAACTAAATTCCTTACCTACTGACTTGATTCCCACAACCTACTTTATATATATATGGCCTGATTCATCACTGGCCTGATTCACACAATTTGCTAAAGCAAAGAATGGAAATTCACAATATTCCCAATTACAAAATATGTAATGCTATTCAGCCTAGATCAGTATTTCTCAACCTTGGAAACTTCAGGTTGTGTGGACTTCAATTCCCAGAATTCCCCAGTCAACATTGCTGGCTGAGGAATTCTGGGACTTGAAGCCCACACATCTTTAAGCTGCCAAGGTTGAGCAATATTGGCCTAAGATCAAACTGCAGGAAACAGTCCAGGCAGTTGCCAAGGGTCAACCTTGGTTGAAAAGCAAGCACACACGCCCAAGAATATTATATTATTTGATTTCCCTTCGAAGAATCAATAGAACTTAGTTGTGAGTAAATATAGTTTGCACAGTTTTCAAAAATAAATATTGCTGGTCATCTAAGAAAACTTTGTCAGACCATGTTTTTAATTGATGAAAAACGTTTAGACTGCAGTTTCCTGATTATTCAGTCGGAAGAAATTCCAGCTGCATTACTCTCAATCCTGAAAGACTAGATCCTAGCATTAAAAGCTTGATCAATAAATTAAAATTTGCAGCTGGCTAATGACTGCAAAAAATAGTCTACCTTTTAAAAAGTATCTTCCTTTTCAGGCTGTGGCCACAACGATAGCTCTGTGAGGACTGAGAGAGAGTGACTTGTTCATTGCACGATGAGTTTGTTTGATTTTTTTTTTCTGTGAGAAGAGATGAAATTCAATATAGTAACTTTTGTCTCGGAATTTATTTATTTATTTATTTATTTAGCCTATGGTATATCATACGTGGAGTAGAAATCTATATTAACATTTCACCTAGATTAGTGAAACACAATAAAATATAAATGTTAAAAAAAATCTAAGTTCAAAAACCAATGTCTAGGCCAGTGATGGCTAATCTTTTTGGCACCGAGTGCCCAAAGCGCACGTGTGCACACGCACCCCCAAAATGCAATACGTGTGCGTCCCCCGTGCATGCACCCCGCCCCTGCGCGCATGTCCCTTGCGCATGCGCAGCAGAGATCCGGAGACCAGCTGGCCAGAGGGAGGCACATGTTGAGCTGGGGCAATGACTCGCGTGCCCACAGAGAGAGTTCTGTGTGCCATCTCTGGCACATGTGCCATAGGTTCGCCATCATGGGTCTAGGCCATCTAACCATTGAAGCCCAGCATCTTTTAAGTGGAAAAAAATCAGATAGTGGACCAGTCCGATATATGCCCTCAGCTTACAGTCAGTCATAATGTGATCTATGGTTTGACATGGGACCCTGCAGTCACACCGAGGAGAGGGTACTATGCCCATTTATACAGAGAATCCTGGTAGACACTTTGTGAGGTTCAAATCCTGTTCAGGATTGCTGATGTGGTACTTCAAAGCCTGCCACCTTTTTTGTGGGGTCATTTATATGTCTCCCTATGTCTGGATGTTCAGTGACCCATTTCACTTTCTATTAGGAATCAATGTTAAAGTTGTTGGGCAGATGTTGTGCCAGTGCCAGTGCCAGTGGGGGTTTCCTTGATTTGAATCTTCCAGCTGATAAATGAGGAGGGTGTCTGGGAGTAAAATTGTGGAACACGAAGTGCATAGCTGTGCCACAGGGTGGCGATAGCTACCAAGAAATTTAAGAAAGTATGAGGGTTAAGAGACCTGAACGAAAAGTTAGCGATAGATCCATTTATTTGTTCTCCATCTTCATAGAGGAAAAAAAATCTGTCTACAGATAATCCTCAAATTATGACCACAATTGGGACCAGAATTTTCATTGCTAAACTATGTGGTTGTTGTTCATTGCTAAGCAATCTCGGTAACCTCGGTTATTATGTGAGTCATGTCTGATTTTACAACCTTTTTTGCTGTGATCATTAGTGAATCACTGCTAAGTTGTTAAGTGGATCACGTCGTCACTAAATGAATCTAGTTTCCCCCCCTTGACCTTGCTCATCAGAAGTTGGCAGGAAGGTCACAAATGGTGATCACATGACCCTGGGCTGCTGCAAACATTGTAAAAATACATGCTGGTTGCCAAGGACCTGAATTTTAATCCATGTTACCTTGGGGATGCTGTGATGGTTGTAAGTATGAGGAATGATGGCAAGTCACTTTTTCAGTGTTTTTGAATGGTCACTCAATGAATGGTGATAAGTCGAAGAGTACCTCTATGTGCTCCATAGGAATTGAGTTGAAAAAAACTTGATGGCACAGAATCAAACAATTAGGATTAAAACTAATAGAAGTTGGAGGGATTTCTCTTAGTTCCTTGCTGTTCTAGTAACCTACCACAGATATTGAGGGGGGGGGGGCAAGTAAAGACCCCAAATCATAAATTCTTGTGTCAGAGTCAGAATGTATATCTTAAGAGAAGATAAACATTCCTCAGTTGACACCAAAGAAAAATGACCCAGCAGTGTCATTTTTTTGCAGGGCTGGTCTAAGAGGTCATCATTACTGTCATCCATTCAGTTGTGTCCGACTCTCGGCCGCTCTATGGAGCAGCACTCTCCATGCCCCTCTGTCTTGCACGACGCATTCAGATCTGCCACGGTCATCCTGGTGTCGTCCTTTATAGTGTCCAGCCAATGGGTACTAGTGCGGCCACTTCTCCTTTTTCCACTAATCGCTCCTAGCACAATTGACACTTCAAGTGAGTCAGCTCTCATGGCATGGCCAAAGCATAACAGCCTTTGTTTGTTTGTGATTGTTGCAGTCCATGGGATGCGTAATAGTCATCTCCAGCACCACAATTTGAAGGTGAGTATCCTTGTCTGCCCTTTTCAGAGTCCAAGTTTCACAGCCATAAACAGCAGCTGTAAGAGAAGAAAGAAGGAGTTATGCTATTCACACAAATATGCTAGTCAGCAAAATCATTTTCACTTGAAATGCCTCCTGGCTTGTTTCAGGCTAAAAGGCTCTTTGAGTTCGGGGTGTCTACCTGTGTTTTAGATAGTAGGATGGCACACAAGGCCCTCTCTATGATTCTGTTAAGCCCTTCTCTACGACGCAGTTAAGCGTGGTCTGCAAACAGGGCTAAACAGAAGGTTTCCAACTAAAATTGCAGGGTCACTCTTTTCTGGCACTGGTTGAGAAGTGTGCATCTTTTCTCAAAACACACATTCTGAATCTGACACAAGAGATTATGCTTTACACATCTTGTGCAAACTGAGAAAAGAGGATAATTCAGCAAAGACAGGAAAGATGTAATGAGAATACAGCTGTAGTGAGAATGCAGCTGTCATTTGCAGACAGTCCTCGACTTATAACCATTCATTTAGTAACCATTTGAATTTATGGCACTGAAAAAAAAAACTTACAACTGATCCTCACACTTACAACCATTGCTGTATCAGAATTCAGGCATTTGGCAATGTGTATTTACAATGGTTGTCCCAGGATCATGTGACCACTATTTGTGACTTTCCCAGCCAGTTTCTGACAAACCAAATCAATGGGAGAAACCAGAATTGCTTAACAACTGTGTGATTCACTTAACAACTGCAGGAATTCACATAACAACTGTGCCAAAAAAGGTCATAAGATTGGGTGCAAGTCGCTTAACAACTGCCTTGCTTAACTACATAAATTCTGGTTCTAATTTATTTATTTATTTTATTTATTTTTACATTTATATACCGCCCCATTCCGAAGACTCGGGGCGGTTTACAACTTAT
>JANHFL010001499.1:118064-128772 GCA_032468155.1 Oxyrhabdium leporinum
CTCCCATCCATCCATCCATCAGCATTTCCCAACTGAATACCTTACAAATCATTGGACAGCAACATTGATAGTTGCACTTGAAATAATGGGAATTGCAATCCAACATCTTGGAAATTGCAAAATGAAATCCATTTCTCTGTACTCTGCCAAGTGAGGACATTTAAAAGAGTAGAATATGTAATCGGGCACTCACTATGAGAAATGCAAATTGTATGTACTTATTTATAATGAATAGGCTAATTTGTGAAGAACTCTAAAAGCCCAGTTTAAGACAATGTTGGAAGGAGTGTTTGCATGCAAGTTTATCTTCCTTCCATATTTTCAGCCTTCATATATGCATAATGCTTACCTGGCTGCAGTTTCTCATGCTATCATCCTGCCATAAGTGTTCAGCTGACAGCTTTTCTACCATCCATGGGTAACCCAAAAATTAAAGCAACATGGAAATGCCTCTCAGAGTGAATTCCAGCTGGAGTCAATGGCTTTTGCAGTTTAGTTAATCTAGCAATTTGGCAGCTGCACAGTTAATACATCACAATAACAGATCTTAAACTATGTGAGAAGGTGAGAAACAAGCCATGGACAAGTGCCACTGTCAGTGCAGACGAGTGAAACAAATGCAAACCCAAAAATAGGAGTTGCTCCATGTTCTCCTGTTCCTCAGTTTCTGTATCACTTTCTTAGTTCTTTTCAAGGGCAGGTAGAAATACAGATTAGAACAGGAATTCTTCTTTACACCAGGACAGGAGATCTGCATAGAAATGTGACGGACCCTTCTTATTTTAGAGATCACCATTCCAGAGATACTGCTGTTGAAGTCTGATCCTGCAATTCTCTTTCTATCTGCTTAATCTTGCCAGATCCCTCCAAAACCCCGAGCGACACCATCTTCTTTTGAGATGGCAATAGAGCCCTTCTCATTGTGCTTTCACAAAGGATGACAATATCCATCTTTTCAACATATCCGTTCAATTTTATTTTAATCGTGGCTTTTGGTTTGAGGTTACCAAGCAGAAACTTTTCTTGGAAATCTGGCGTCACTCATAATTCAGAATCTTCTGCTGCTTGTACTAACATTTATGGACCACTTTCATTCTTTTTCCCTCCCCTGACTTAGAACCAGCAAAAGGCCATCTCAGTTACCTCTCTACAATCCAGAAATATGCACATTAGCAAACACTGACCAAGAAATCTAATGTAGTGCGCACTATAGTACACACAGGAACTTGGACCGTGTTGACTAATTCCTGAGTGACATTTTTATCCAGTTCCTGCCACTGTGCATCCCAATCCCACCATTGTGCCATAACACTATCAGCATGAAAATCCTTTATAAGGAGTACAGGTATATCCATATGCAGGGAAACTGGGTTTTTTTAGTTAATATTATCAGTGAATTGGGAAAAATTTAGGTGACTCCCTTTAAATAGAAGGGGTCATAATTCACAGCTAGGTCAGCTTGATCTATTACAGTTAGCTAAGACAGAAATATTGGCTGTGATGTTATACCCTGATATCAAAAGGAAAGAATGTAGATTTCTCAGTACTACTATTCCCCCTCCACAAAATGTCACTGGATGCTATCAGCAATGTCGAATGTCTATTTTTATTTATGATATTTATATCCTACTTTAAAATGATGCACCACACATCAGTATATAAACCATGGATGTATAGCTAGGAGCCGAGGGCCACAAATTACCTCTCTTTTGTTCAATTTCAGTCCTACACTTTATTTTGGTAATTAACTTACAGTCAGTAGTCTTACTAAATAAGGCAGAAGAATTTGGGAGGTAGGGTAAATCAGTCTACAAATAAAAGTGAGGAGGATTTAAGAAATTCATGATTTCAATCCATTTTCTCATGGATATCTGGCCCATCCCACAAATTCTCTCTATTGCCCTTAACTCTTGTCCACCATCCCCTTTGATATAATATAAAGCTTTGTGGGCAACATGCTTTATCTATGACATTTATTTCTCTTCCCATAAAATCTGCTCAGCTCAGAAAGCCAGGAGAGAACATTTGTTAATGTCCCCACCATGCAGTGAGACAGGACCAAGATACAAGCCTATGAAAATAGGTCTCCCTGGGAATAAAATCTACATCCTTGTTATTAACGTTTAAAAAACAGTTAAAAATCTGGTTATTTAAGCAGGCATTTGGGAATTAGAGATGTGTGAATTAAATACCCGGAAGGTATATGGTGCTATTAGTTATTATGCATTTATGAATAATTGAAAAGAATATTTTAGATAGATTGCATTGTATTATTAATTTTTTGTTATTTTTTATTTCTTTTATTATACTTCTGAGCTTTTTAGAGTCCCCCAACAAAATGAATACATCTTTCAACTTTCCCAGTTGGTTTTTTTTTTTTTTTAATGCTTAAAACCCACGTTCTTACATTGAACCAGTGGCCTCAAAGCATCTCTCAAGCCACATTTATGTGTGTACACAGATCAGAAAGGAAGAATCCTGAAGGCCATTTGATGCACAATGTGACTTCTCTATTGATAGCTAAAACTATTTTGCATCTGCTGAGTCACAGTATACTTTGATTTCAACACAATCTTTCTTCACCTGATGTTTAGATTCTACTTAAGTATGCCCATGCATCATAGCATGGCTACATTTTACAAATGAGTGTGAGACAGAGATTCTTTAGATACTTCCTATCATCTTAACAGGTGGACATACTTGAAGCCCTGAGCTACAGTTAGGCTTCACTTCTGGGACTTACTCAAAGTGGCATTGACTGGTCATGGAAAGCCATAAATCACGATATGGGATCCCATGGTATTTTTGTAAACGATACCAGAGATTAATGTTTTGTTTTGGAACATGTCAGTTTTATTCGTATTAAGCAAATTGATATAAATTAGACAGGGAAAGGAGTGTGGTGGTATCTCTAGACACCATGTTGCTTACTTGCTCCTTAACTTGGTGACTCTTCGATCTGATCATAAAGAATTTTCTTGAGCTGTTGGTGCTTAAGGGGAATGGAACGAAGGCTGTTGCAGCCGGAGGTTATACAAAAACACATTTGAAAGGCCACAGATTTCTTGACAACACCCCCCACCCCCACCCCCAAATGAGGTTGGCAATGCTTCCTAAAGGGCAATGCCTAAGAACACAATGCAGCATGGTACCTAATGTAGTGTAAGAAAATATACAGTTTAGTATGCATTATAAATGAGGAGTTTTCAGTGACGGTGATAGAGCCATGTATTAGCATCAGACTGAGCAGGACTTTAAAAAGCCCTTCTGTCTCCCTCTGTTTTCTTAATGTTGCACAGGGCTATTAAGCATGTATTGAAAAGAGCTAGAAGTGGACCCAATTATAACTTATAATAAGCTAATCAAGTACCAATAAAGAACACAGAGCAAAGACACTAATAAAGTTTCAAACACAACAATGTGCCATTGTTTAAAGCAATTGCCCAGCTTTTAACCCTATTGCAGTGATGATTCCCAGCAGGTTCTCTGCGGGTGTTCTCTGCAAATCATCTGGACAGCAAAGACCATGAAATTAATCCAGCCCCCCCCCCTCCCAAAAAAAAGGATGAATCTACTTGGTGCCCTTCACAGCCATATGTGCAAGCCACATCAAACCTTGTGTTTGTTTTGCTACCATGGAATGACAAAAATGCCCTTGTCAGATGGGTGGACATGAGGTGTTCAGGTGCATACATAAAAGCAGAGCAAGCTGGTTGTACTTTTAACTGGCCCATAAAAGATTTGGGGCTTTTGATGGCATCAAATGGTCCTTAGCAAATATTGCCAGATTTAAAAAAAAAACAAAACACCAAACCAAACCACACAAAACAAAACAAAACAAATAGAACATTCTGTTAAGCTTTCTGCAAAAATCAATCCTTAATCCACGGCTTTCTTTCCCTCCTTTGGATGCTCACATTGTTTTTTTTCTAATACCGTGCAGGAGTCCTCAGAGGCTATCATTAGGTTTTGCAGTGGAAAAGTGGGTGCAAAGTTAAAACACATGTACTGCTTAAAAATAAGGAGGTGTGATTTGGCAAGGCTTTCACATTTCTTCGATGATTCGAAGGGAAAAAAATCTACTCGGGAGAACTCTCTTCTGTGCCTGTGTGATCTGCATTTAACCCTCAGCCAGTGAGATCCCTTTGTAGAAATCTAATGGGGCAAAAGGTTATGTAGAGCTCATTACTGCAGACAGCTTTTAAATCAAAGTGATAATGTGCCTACTCCACGCAGCTGCTTGTTCTAAGGCCTTTTCAGCTGGCAAGATGTGGTAGCAAGCTCAGGGAAGACAAATCACCTTCTGCGTTAGAGAAATGCAAAGCCCACAATCAATTAGGGAAGGCTTCATAAACCTAGCTAAATAGAAGAATTATTTACTGGGAAGACAAGTTGATGGGGATATATTTATTTAAATTTATTTCAGCAGTCTCTTTATGCGAGTCTGGAGTTTAGGATAATGATAATGATAAAGAATGCAAGGGAAATATCAACTATCCCATCATTTATACATAAGCTCACAAGTAGTTATTGTTATGGGATATGATTCATTGATTTTTTTGGGACTTGTTTGACATGAAGTTGACTGATGACACAAAACCCTAAACCATCTGGGGCCAATGGTTCTTCCCAACCACCTTATATAAAATTATATATTTTATTTGGCAAGTCTTCCCTAGTGTGCTATTCTCCAGATGTGTGGGGACTGGAAAGCCCTACCAAGCATAGTCAGATGTCAGCCATGATGTCTGAAGAATTGGGTGAGATGTTACCTCAATGCACCTAAAGGGCACCAGACTGGAAAGACTGCTTCATGGAATAGACTTTTCCTAGATATTAGTTAATGCCTCTGATTGTCCTCATTGCCCTCGTAGACCCCCATGGAAAGGCTCTATCCTCTACACCAGGGGTATCAAACTCACGTCATCACGTCATCACGTGACATATCATGACTTCCCCCCCCCTTCGCTAAACCGGGTGTTGGCATGGCCAGTGTGTGATGCATCCAGCCCGCGGACTGCAAGTTTGACAGCCCTGCTCTACACCATCAGTTTAATAAACTACTGGCACGGTCCCTCTGGTTGAGTGGCAAAAACCATTGAGACATAAGATGGGGTTTTCAGTACCTGTGCTTATATTTGGTTAAAATCTCAGGACTATTGGCCAAGCCTCTCCACTTTTGACAGTTAAGCAAGTTTGTTTAATTAAATGTTTTTCAATTGACACTGCTATTTTTATTGAATATGTATGGTTCAGTGATTTTCTTTCCCTGTAGTATTTTTCATTTTTGTGCATACACATGCATAAAAGTAATGTACACAAATGTATTAATTATGCATACACATGTGGGATAAAACATGGTGCCAGTTCAGATAAATAAAGCAAAGCAAAACACCCCCCACCCTTGATTATTTTCCTAGGGACTTGAGAAACAATAACTGTCAGGTCAGCCAGAAAACATTAGAGAACCAACAAATGTAGATAGATAAAATCTGAAGGTAGTAGGAGGTGAACACAGACTCTGTGATCCAACACCAATTTAAGATACACCCCTTGCAAAATAACTACGCTATCTGGAAAGCAGTCAGTGTAAGGCCATAATAACAATAATGCGTCATTGTTTTTGTGATTCTACCCATTACCTCATAGAATCCAATTTCAATCTTGGTTCACCTACACATAAGAGGCTGCTATATTTAATCCCAACTATACCCAATTATTTTTCTGTATCCAAACAAATGTGTTTTCTAATCTGCATAACTGTATGTTTATTAATTGCATATAGTGGGGTTGCACCTCTGTCCCTTTTTCAGGTTTACCCTTGCTGCATCTGGTACTGTAATAATCTATATTTCAAAAGAATTTGAACTGGAATTTAAGAATTCAAACTGGTCTGCAGTTTAAACAAACTCCTGAGGTGAGAAATTTCTTCAACGTGTGTGCATGTTAAAAAAATATACAGCATACTTTACACATAAAAATAAATTATATTGTATAATTTCTATGGGATCTAACTGGTTATTTTTCCTTATAGTTGTGAAACAATAACAGCTTGATTGTCAAATAAAGGATCACTTTTGTTTCTTCTAATTCTTTGAAAACCAGATAGTTATCAGGGCATGACTAGAATAGAAGTCTAAACATTGAACATCTCTCAAGATTAAAATAACGTTAAAATAATTATTACTTATAAATGCAATGTGTCCATTACACCTGCAGGATAAAATATTTTATGAAGTTGTCATTTTGACTTGGTCTGCCCCACTACAGGCACCGAAACTCAGCACTGTTTACCTTCTCAACAGGCAGAGTAGGATAGGCAAACCATTTCTGAAAAACCTTGCCAAGAAAACTGTAGTCATCAATGCTGATTTGAGGGAGACACACACAGACACTGGCTAATAATAGATCCAGGAGAATCAACAGCACTGGTTCACCTGTCCCTCTCGTGATAAAAATGATCAGTCAATGAAATCATAGTTCAAATGCCTCACCCAGTAATTGCAACACTATATAAAGGCCGAAGTTAGACTGCAATAGTCATTGGACATCTGCTGGATGGCTGCTCTTTATCTGATCTGGAAGCAATGTTTGCTATTGAGTAGTCATTCCCCCAAACTGTAATGTTCAGGAACAGTCTCTCCAGGAGAGGTCACCTTAATGTTTCTTGTCTAGATAAGTAAAGGTCCCAATGCCTCATGCAGTTCCCCAAAACTTTCCTTAAAGCCTCCTTGAAAGTAAATAGAAATTATAATATTTAATGTGATTAAAAATGAGTATCTATTTGTATGTGGACAATGTTCAGTTTAAAACTACCATTCATGTAGCATAATGTTAATTCTACGATAATTTAAGTTCAGTTTAATTGCATTTAATTTTTGTCCTAACTGATTTTTTTTTTTCCTGGCTTCATTTCACATTTTGGGGTGGGCCTTCTCAGCACGCTATCCAAAACACGTTTGGCTTCCAGTTAAATAAAATAAAATAAAACTAAGTAAAATAATTGCCCTAGACTTACTATTTGTCTCTCTCTTATTAGGAATGACCACCATGTATCAAGAAAACAAATGTCCAACATTATCTTCTAGTTTTTCAGTCTGCAATAACTGAAATGAATATTCAGACCAGTGAGTAACCCCATAATCTGTACTAGTGTTGCGATAACTGTGACAAATGAGCATCTGGATGGGTATGTGTGACAAAGTCAAGACAGTGAGTACAACCACATGAGCAAAGACCCACACATACATACAATGCATGCTCGTAAGAGATGGGCCTTCGCTCAAGTAGTTCAATCCACCATCTTGACTTCCCATGAATGCCCCTGTCAGCTGCCACCTTATGCTGACCTATGAGTCACTATTATGAGGTAACAGTCTGCCATGAACTGTGGAGAAGGGTAATGAAGGGAGGGGGAGGCTTGGAGGGGGGGGAACAAAAGTAGAAGCCGCTTTGAGATGCCGTTCAAAGGCCACTCAGATGGAGGAAGGAGGGAGCCACATACCAACCTTGGCTCAGACGGACCATTATGGAAACATCTTGTAGGAACTTGGTTGGTAGACAGTCAGAGGCAGACACAAGGGGGAAAAGTAGAATTTAATAATTTTGATACCCAAATATCAGTTCTGACTTTGTATTACTGTAATTTACTTGACCTCTATTGAACTATATCTTTCTCAACAAATCGAATTGAGGACCATTCTTACTTAGAGGTTCAAATTGAGGCAGGTCTGACAGCCCCTATTGTGACCTCAGGTTTGGTAAAGTGCATGAAGGCTTTCATAAAATATGAATGTAGGTATGCCTGCATTATGGCACGTCTTGTTCTTTTTAAGAAGGAAAAAAAGGAGGTAAATCTATGATGGCAGTGTCAGCCGACCATTATGACTTTTATTCTAAACACACCTTAAAAGCTACGTTGAAGTAATGCTCAGAAAGTTTAGCTGTAATGTACAGAACTAGGAAATCAGGCTTTAATGTTGCTCTTGCCTAAGATCACATTACTCTCTCTCTCTCTCTCTCTCTCTCTCTCTCTCTCTCTCTCTCTCTCTCTTTCTCTTTCTCTTTCTCTTTCCCCCAAATGCCACTGATTGTGAAAGAAAGTTCCCTGAGGTTCTGTAATAATTTAAATCATAAATTTGTTTGTCATAAACTTATGTAGTACAAGGTTTCTTAGGAATAATATTAAATTGTGATTCATTGTTTTTAAACACAAGCAAATGTATGTATAACTAGATGAAATGAAGCAGTTCTGGCAAATTAGGGACAAATGTTACATAGCTTACAGTGGTTAAATAATCAATCTTAGTGGAGTTTACCACTATATGAAAACTGAAATGCCATAAGCCAGATTCCCCTCTGCCCCCACCTTGCATTTTACCAAACCGCAAGTTTATGGCTGAAACAGATAGAGTAGACATGATGTAATTAGGGAAACAGGAATTGCATGAAGATTGCTTGCTTCTTTGGGTGTGTCTTTGCAGGTGCTTCCCGTGTTAAAGATCAAGGCAAAACACAATCCCTGTGAGGGCAGAGAGCTACTTAGAAGCCAACAAGTGAAGCTGTGGGATGTCTAGAGGAAAGGTAGGGGCTTTGGGGTCAGGATATACTTGTACCGTTTGGATTTAAGACAGAGGAACAGTGCCAAGAAATGAAGTAAAAGCTCTAAGCAACGCTCTGAAAGGTATAGGACTTGGGTTGTGACTAACTTAAATCCCAGGAGTACTTCCACAGGAGTTGTTTCCACCACCAGGGCAGATCCCAGCTGTGATCCCATTTGGTTATTCCTCTGCATCAGAAGTTCTTCCAACTCAACTGTAAGGCCATGAAGAACAGCATAACATTGGAGCTCTCTGGAGCTTGGGGACAGGCCATTTCTCCATCCTTAGGGCTGGCCTGACTGTGACGCATGATTGCTGGGAGGCCACTGCTCCTGCTGCCGCTAACAGCAGCACTTGCTAACTGTCGCTATTGATTGCTTTTCAGTGTGGCCTTTAGGAAATTAATAGCTTACCTGTCTGGGTCTGAAGGCTTTCAATGCAATCATATCGTGTCACTGATTGATTTCGTGCCTTCAAGGCGTTTCCAACTCCTAGCAACCACGTAGATTTTTTTTCCCATGATGATCTGCAGAAGGGATGTCAAACTCACGTCGTCGCGGCAGCATCCTGTGACGTATCGAGACTTTTTCCCCCTTCACTAAACTGGGCATGGGCGTGGCCAGTGCGTGACGCATCCGGCCTGCGGGCTGTGAGTTTGACAGCCCTGATCTAGAGTATCCCAACCTGTTCTTTCAGGTATCCCAATGGTAAATTCATTGGCACTATAATTGAGTCCACCCACCTTGTTGCTCATTGTTCTCTTCTCTGTCCTTCCATTTTTTCCAGCATTAGCCATATTGTACAAGAGATTAATTTTAAATATTAAGTAGGATTTCACAAAACATTAGCACCAATAGCCCCCCCTTTTTTTCCCTTTTTTCTTTTAGTCCCTTCTTATCCTTTAGACCAGGGTTGTCAAACTCAACGCCCGCGGGCTGGATGGGTCACGTGCTGGCCCTGCCCCTGCCTGGTTTAGTGAAGAGAAAAAAAGTCCCGATATATTACATGATGATGCTGTGACGACACGAGTTTGACACCCCTGCTTTATACCCCTTTCTACCAGTCTTATTCATTGCATTTATTTCAAATGATTTGGTTATCCATCTTGCAATAACAACTCTGGTGGCTAAAAAAAACACCTCACTCTAGAGTAATAATGATCATTGATAGTGATCTTGACAATATAGCATTAGCATCCAAACTGTGGCAGATGAAGAGAACAACAGTTGCTACAATGACATCCAATGCACAGGCTCTATTGGCCTGGCAACCCCTTTGCCTGGGAAAACAGCCATGTTGTTTTTTTTTAAGGCTTTCCAAAGTGCCAGCAGAGCCAGCCAGTTTTCAGAGAACATAGCATATGTTCTGTGCTTCCTATCTGTTTATGTGACAACATAACATTCTGGTCAGTTTATAAGAGCTGGACAACAGTCTGGTTTGCAAAGCCTGGGCTAGCAAAGCTACTTTTGAAGCACTAGAAAAATTGCCTCTGTTGTGAGTGATGGGCTAGTTTATGACAATTGTCCTTCTTAAGGCAAAATCTTAGCATGTTGACTCTGTAGTCAATCATAAAATCCTTACAACATACTTCCCATTACATGCAAGCACAGCTTCCTTGATTTGTCATCTATCATGAGTCTGGGTGGTGTAATTAGCAATCTCCACCCTGCATAATGAAATGCCAAAGTCACATATTTATGTAGATGTTATGGCTTATGTATTGCTTGTGTGGATCTTAATAAAACAAACTCTATAGGTCTCATACGATTAAAAATGAAACAATAATGCAAGATTTCACTCTATGTGCTATCACAAGATGATAAAGTCAACATAATGCTGGGATTTAATCCAGGGGTGGGCTTCAAATTTTTTAGCAACAGGTTCTCTGTCCTAATGACTGGCTGGGTGGGCCTGGGTGGATGGTCATGTGACTGGGTAGGCGTGGCTGGTTAGTCATGTGACTGGGTTGGCATGGCTAGTTGGTCATCTGACTGGATGGGTGTGACCAACTCAACGTCGCTTCTTTTGCCTTAATTATTTGAATAGTAAAATGTTTGAGACTATTTTATTATCTAATGATATTGATTTCTCTGCAAAATAACTAAAAT
>JANHFL010001499.1:141769-155937 GCA_032468155.1 Oxyrhabdium leporinum
TTCCTTCTTTCCTTCTTTCCTTCTGTCCTTCCTTCCTTCCTTCCTTCCTTCCTTCCTTCCTTCCTTCCTTCCTCTCTCCCTCTCTCCCTCCCTCTCTCCCTCCCTCCCTTTCTTCAGCATTTAGCAACTAGCATAGATTATTTCTTCCTCCCTTTATTAAAAATTCTTTGACAATGGGAAAAATGGGGATGACAGAAGAAGGATAGTGTGTTCACAGAATATGCAGCAATAAATTATACAAACATTTCATTATATGTCTGTTTATGCATTCTTTTCATTCACCCAAAGGGGCTGTAATGTAAGCTGATGTCTTATTCTCATAATTTTTGTGGGCATTAGTTGAGCAACATGTTGCCTAGCAGAAACAAGCAAATAAAAACAACATGTCTAGGAAATTATGGAAGATATTTTTGTCTATGAAATGAACATGGAAATGGAATTATGTACTGGGCTATAATATTTGGGGGGAAGAAATGGAGGGACTTTATTAAGGTTAAGCTAAGCCAACATATGGATTTTACCCATTAAACCTCTCCTAAATATAGGCTGAATATATTTTGGAGTCACCACTCTGAAGACTTTTTTTTTTTTTAACAAAGAGCCAAAAATGTTGCCTGCCCCTATTATTGATCCTAAATTCCAGAATATGAGCAGTTCATCTCCATGTTTATTTCAGTTCTATTCTATTGCTTTCACCCTTGCATCAATCTGTATCTCAAGCAATCAAAACGAACTGAAACCACTCCATTCTGATTCCTTGTTTATACCCATGTACAGTTTCCCCCTTACCTCTGTGGCCTGGGTATTAATTTTAGACTACAAACTTCTTAGGACTATGATTTGTTCTCTTGTATTGTCTCAAGCACTCAACCATTTCTAGCATTATATAAATTTTTATTTAATCCTATGATTTTATCATGACTAAAACAAGTACAATAATAATTAGATGCAGTAAAATCAAAGCATGATATAGCTGAAATATATATCAAAGCACTTACAACATTTTATGAACTTCACCATTCTCAGATTTGTTATGAATTTTAATAATATTAAATTGTTCAAAAAATTAATAATTAAAACTATTCCTAGGCCTTTCTTGCAATCTTGAGAGAAATGCTAGCAAGAAGACTGTACTTTTTACTAGGGCATCAGCTGAAAAAAAATAATCTAAAACATTGATGTTGTTATGCCATCATCATCGATGTACTAGATGGAACAAGGGGAATTCATAAATAAGTACCATTCCTTGTGGCCATAGAAAGCCTGGGGAAATGTGATGACATTTGCAAGGATGAAAAGACACTTTGTAAAAGTAATAAAAAACCAAAGTATCTTTAAAACTCTCCATTTGAAATAGACCAAGGAATTCTGAACCCTTACAGACATAAAGAACCCCTCCAAGTTTCAAAGGCATTCAGATATTCACCTGCCTGGTGTTCTTGCTGCACTTTTAAGGAAAACACGAACTTTTGGTAATTGCTCTAGTGAGTCAACCTTCATCCTTCCATCTAAACTCACTGTTGCAGGTGGTTTCAGGGTACCTCATTAATCTTTCTGCGTTAGGATTTAATGATTCAAACTTAATGTTACTGTGGGTTGTGTATCTGCCCAGAGCTATTAAGTGAAGAGAGAGAGAGAGAAAAAAACACCTCTCTTGCACTTTATTTTTAGCCAGTTCTCCGAACCGCATAAGCAATTAACTAACCAGTTCGGGCGAACTGGTGAGAACCGGCTGAATTCCACCACTGGTTGTGTTCCTTCCTTATAAGATGCCAAGGATCTCCCGGTGCCCATCTTCTCCTGGTGATAGTCCTGTTGCATTTTCTACCTTGCCTCATGCCGGTGTCTTCTTTGCAGAAAGAACTGTCTATTGCTAATGTTCATTTCATTGATGGTTATTTCTGCTTCTTGATTGCATTTGAGTTAATACTAAAAATAAGCTAGTGTTGCCCTAACATTCTGAATTCATTAATTTTATTTATTATCCCGTCTTTATTTTTTTAAAATAAATAACTCAAGGTGGTGAATATATCTAATATTCCTTCTTCCTCTTTTACCTACCACACCCTGTGAGGTGAGTTGGGGTCTGTGTGAGAGTGAGTGACTGGCCCAAAGTCACCCAGTCGGCTTTCATGTCTAAGACCAGACTAGAATGCACAGCCACCTGCTGCTTTACTGCTAGACCAAACTGGTTTAGAATAGGAACACATCCCTCTAATTCAGAATCCTATAATTATTGGAAATTATCTTATCAGGCTGTTGACCTTATCAGGCAAATGATCAACAAGCTATTAGTCCATTTGGCCATCTAATTCAGTATTTTCAAGAGTAATTCTTTGGGGTTTTAAGGTAAGAGATTTCCAGTCATGCCAGGGGATACCAGAGACTGTTTTTATAAATGCGATGGAAATTCACTATTACCGAGCTACTTATATTTCTACCATAGCAGCAGAATTAAATAGTAAAAGGATAAAGTGTTATTCTAGAACAGGGCTGTCAATGCGGCCCACAGGCCGTATGGGTCTCACGCTGGCCATGCCCACGCCCGGTTTAGCGAAAGGGAAAAAAATTGCGATACATCACGTGATGCCACTATGACGGCACGAGTTTGACACCCATGTTTTAGAATAATCAGTCTGAAATGCCTTCATCTTCAAAATTCAAGATCATTATATTTTAAAATACTGATGAACATGCATTTCTATTGTCCAAGCCCTGCCTATAAATTCTGATCATAGACAAAGCATTCAGAAAAATTGATCAGTTTGTACAAAAGTCTTTTTTCTTGCATTTTTGTTGCAGGGGGCGGGGAGGAAGTGAAGTATACTTTTGATCCAATGTAGAGTCCCTATTTGTGCTGGTTACCTGTTCCTTAAAGAAACTGCACCTTTTCCACAGCTGGTAGGATAGCTACAATGGGTCAGAAATGCTTGTTTGTGTTAAGGAGGCTGTAATAAGAGGTGATGACATGATACTGCCCTGTTGTTTCCATTTAATACCTCCTTAACTCTAACTGTTCAGAAAGGATCCCTACATTGGATCCAGTGCACCTTGTCTGATTTTGTGTACAGCTCTAGCCTATGCAGTTGTTAACAAGAAGGAGAATCCTCTGTTTCATACCAGATGTGAATCTATCTTTCTAATGTTATACAAACTCTTCTCTATGTTCTCTGCACAAGGATCCATAAGAATCGTTGCTGTCAAATCAAATCAAATCTTTATTACAGTTATAGACCAGTTGCCATGATAAATTCCAAAAAGAATGGATAAATATAATCTTGATAAATACAGCCAAGAAGATATATATTCTCAATAAGCTGTAATCAGTCTAAAACCATGCTGACATTCTTATGAACTTCAGATGAACAGATGACAACGATTGAATAAGCCTAAATCGTATCAACATACGATCCAACTCCTAAATTGATTTCCAACAGCAAGATGATAGCAACTAATTTGTTTCAAACTGTTTGAGGTATCCATCACATCTCACTGTTGAGCTTACCACCAGTTCTCAGCATAGTCAAAAGAATCTGAGAGTGTTGTTATGGAACATGAGAATTAAGATAGTAATGACTTGTATGGTTACTGTACCACTTCTTTGTAAAAGAAGTGATAATATTGGATATAAAAACTGAATGAAAAATTTAACTTCTGAATGAATTGGAATAACTGGAACCTGCATTTAATTAATCTAAGTAGCATTAGACAAATTCATCACACACACCCCAAACCCAATCCCAAAGTATTGAGTCTTCTAAACAAGGGTTATATTTATAGTATCCTTACATTTCAGTTATAACTGTCCAATATTTTTCTACTGTTTCTATTTTTCTCTTAATAAGTAAAAGAGAGCTTCACAAAAATGGTACCAACAAAATCTATTGGATATAGTTATAGTTCATTATCTTGATGCCTTGAAATAAACATTTTTTTCTTATATCTTTATCTATGGAATTTACAGAAGGAAAATATAATTGATTTGACTGGTGGAATACACTCAATAAATGTGTGGAAATTAAAGATCCCATAGTTACTACAGATGTCTAAAGCAGCCTTTGCCATTCTGATGACAGTGTTAGTGTTTCCAAGTAGTCAGAAGCCAAAACGCGGCAAGCAAGGAAACAAACAAACAAACTCTTTCCTGATGAAAACTATTTAAAGATCAGTGTACTGTAAATAGTCAATTATCTTCCAGGCAAGCATTCGCTCGATGTAACAGCAAGAATTCTGGCTTCTGAATTTTGGAAAGACCCAACGAAATGTGCTGTGGGACTGGATTCAAATGAAAAATGAGTTTTATCTTCCAATGCTTCCAACCAATCTGCAAATTATTTAAATGAAGACAAAGCAGTCCTCCTCCTAACATCTGCAAGCAAAATGCTCAAATTCCAAGCACAGCTTTTACTGGCATAAGAAAATAATAAGTGGAGTTCAATTTATGTCAGCACAGCTCAGGAAAATAAGATATCATGTCTTGCTGTCTGCTTGATGTCAGCTTCTCAGATTCAAGCCCTAATGCCTCATCCTAGGCTGTCCTTACTGAAGGCTGCCAAACAGCAAAGTTCAGCCAAAGTTCACCAAGCTACTACAAAATAGCTTCTCCCCTTCCACCCCACCCCCTTCCTCATTATGAACCTTCTGCTTTATATTGTACACACTTGATTATATCTTTCCTGGAAACTTATATAACTCTATTAGCCTCTTCTCCTATTCTTTTAATATGCACTGCATTCCTTCCTGGGCTTAAGTTGTTTTATAGCTTCCTGCAAAAGGCTTTTAAACTTTTGCATCTAGAGAGGGTTGAGTCCCAGGGATACTTGGCTTCTGTCAAGAGAGGTGTGAGGAAAGAGGGGGAAGGTTTTCTGTAACATGCTTTGAGGATTTTGATTAGCCCCATCTTACTAGAATTCATATTGAAGCTTTAGACCCAAAGAACAGCCTTGCAAAAGTCTAATAATGCACGTACCCCCTCAAGCTCTGGACTTAGTCCTGTATTATCTGGTTGGCTTTTAACCATGCCTAACCAATGGTTTAAGACAAGATTTTTCAAATTGTGTCTGGAGATTCTTAGAGTTCTGAGAGAGACTTGGTGGGTTAAAAAAAGTGCAACAAATATTATGTTTACTAGAGTTTTGCCACTTGAACAAGGGTTTCAGGATTTTATTTTTAACTAATTGGTTCCACTCCCTTAAAAAGTTTGAAAAACCCTGCTCTAAGGGATTCTTTTACTGTAATGTAAGAAGATAAGTCTACTTGTGCATCTTCCAAGAATGATCCAATATAACATTTCTGCATCATTTCATTATCAGAGGAGCTCCATTTTTACTGATGTTTCTGATCATTCACTCTTTTTGTCTAAAAGCAATCTTTGAAGTCCGGACAAAATTGTTTAAACCCTTTGAACCTCAAAGCTGACATCTCTAATAATCACTATCTTTCTGTCTGTCTCTATTTCTTATCCATTTTTATGTCTGTCAAGAGCATCATAATAAGAAAACAAAGCTCTGAAACTGTTACTGAAACTGTTCCATGGACAATTTTTGAGGAAGTAATGAAACCATTAAACAGATGTTAGCTGGACATAGTTTTAGAGTCTCATAAAGCTTTCCTGGAATGTTTCAATCCACTTCAAACTTGAAAACTTCAAGCTCCAGTGTAGAATGAAGACGCTGATCTCCCCCAGAGGCACTCACTGAAGTGAATTTGCTGGCTCAGACTCTAAGGACTTTCAGTTCTTCCATTTCCTTGATTGGGTTTGATCGGCCCTCATATTGAATTGCTCTCCGGGCAAGAGAAGATGGAGCGGTAACACTTAATTTTTCTTTTGAACTTATTCAGCAGGACTTCTGTGGATGAAACCATTGCAAATTCTAAAGCATTCAGAAGGCTTGATCTCGAAATAAAATGGCATTCAATTTATGCCTGTTTGCAAGAGCTTTCTCACTGAAGTTGCTGAGATTTGTTTCAACTGTGTATTATCAGGAGAAAAAAAAAGTGCAATATTAGTATGGAGTAATTCCATTGTATATGATGGTACGACATGCCTTAATGTTCTCAGACTGTGTTTTCCCGATCCAGAGAGCAACAGCTAATGAAACTGAACAGGATAAAATAGAGATAAAGATGGTGGAAATTACTACGGATTTTAGAGCTAAACTTTCTTACGCTAGTGTTCCACTGAGGCTGATCATTCTCTATTTTGTTGATTCCTAGAGCGAAATGGAAGGATGTTCAGCATATTGGATTCAGATAAACAAGCGATTATCAGGAAGACTTATGGCTTGTATACTTTAATAGTTGCAGTAGCTCCTGTTATATGGACTTATGCAGTAAAGATGTAGACAATTGTGTTCAAGCCTGTATTAAAAAATTGAAGCTGTTTTTAAGCTGCCCTTCGTAAACAAAAGTAAAATTCCTAGCAAGATGAAAACAAGAATGCATGGAACATATTGTGTCTTCATTTTATTTATTTATTGGACTAATTTAAAATGAGGGAGCTCATTCAACATTTCATTCTCCTCATTCTTACTACAAGTGTTCTAGATTATAATGTTTTCCAGACTAGGCAGAGTGTGATATTTTCCATAACTAATATTATAACATGATCATGTGCCAGGAAATCTGCTCAAATTGTATGTATCTTTTAAAACAAATATTAATGCGAATAGGATAATTTCAAATCAGATTTTGGAGTTATGGAGACATCCATTGATCTTGAATGTCACCAAGATGTTGGGAATAGACCAACACTTTACAACCAGTACAGTAGACTTTCTTTCAGAATATCATACTGAATGAATAATTCAGATCGAATAATCATGACTTTTATTAAACTTACACCTCGCTGTTTGTTCAGGAGCTCATTGCAGTGTGTATTGTACTTCCTATTCTTATTTTTTCTCATAGCAACAACCCTGTGGGGATGGTCTGAGAGATAGTGACTGGCCCAAAAACAGATTGTGAATTTCCATGGATGAAAATAGACCTTAATCTGTGTCTCCCTGGTGTCACTGCAAAACCTTAACCACTCCACCATAATGGGTCCTTTTATCAGCTCGTCCTGTTTATACAAAATACATGACCAATAATATATGTGACTTGTGTAAATTGCAGAATTTAAAATACTGTTCCAGAGTAGTAGTTTCTCATGAGTGTTGCTACTTTTTCTTGGATCCTAGCATATCTACCGGTTTAGTGATCACGAGCTTTCAAAAATAATTTGCTCAATATTATCACAACAGAAGATCAATTCATTTAGAAGAGAAATTATCAATATTTTCCTCTCTTATGGATCTGTAATTCACATGTATGCACAGGCAGATTCACATACATATACCTACAGCTACAGTTTGTTCTCTTCCAATATTGTGCATGGATTCATTTCTAACTTATCTGGTATCAATTACTGAGACAGATTTGCAATATTCAATGTCTGTTCAGATGAAACACTTTAATACCTTAGATGGCTCTTTTTTGCTGGCAGACAAAATGGCATGATTTAAAAAAAGCTTTTTCTTAAAAAAAAAAATCAAAGGCGATCAAGATTAAAATCCCCAAATGTGTATTCTGGATGACTTCCAAACACATCCAGTCTTTATTCATTATTGGATATTGTCTTGATTAAAATTCCTGCTGGTTTGTCCTATGGTTAAAGAGTAGTCTTGTATCTTAGCTTTTGGAATGTATCCATATCATGTGACAGCTATGAAGTCCAAATTAATATAGAGATTTTTCTGCCACCAGCCAGCCCAGAAAAAGATTTAGAACATCCAGATTTCAGCAAAGCAGTTTATAAAAATTTATCTTCTCCCAGCCTTAAATAACACAAGAGCCACTTCAAGCTCTCAGCTGGGAAGAACATAGGGTTTATTAAAGCAAGATATTTTTAAAGACAGTTTTCAATAGAAAGTGAAAACATTTAAGCATTTGAAGCGAATTTATTTCATCTGCTCCCATCCCTCTGGAAAAATCCTAAAAACATGCATTCCAAAAGAACATTCGAACACTATTCTTTCTTTTACTGGCCTGGATCTATGCACGTTATAAGCATGCAAGTAGGAGAGCCTTCCAGGACTTTGGATGAAGAGACAGGTCTGGGGCTGGGTTAGGGCCAGCCATCATGATTAGGTTGTATTATTTCAGACTTTCAGTGTATTCAATCTGCAGGAGACTGAAATAAGTTCTCTCGATTCTTGAAAGATCACATCTACTCCAACAATTCCTGCCTGGAACAACGCTTCGGCTGCTGTCGTGATGGCAATGATGATGGAAATCATTTGGCCTGAGAAGATGGTGTCAATGAATTCCTCTACCGCTCTTGTTTAACAGGTGATGATGGTCTGGAATGGTTTTAATAATGTAGCCTTATTCCATTACGGTGTGATGATTTCTTTGCTTATTTCTACTTCTACTTTTATTTTTCTTCGTTCTAGGGGATGTGGACTCCAGAATTTGTCGGAAAGGCAACTAATAAATGTTTTAACAACAGCAGCAGGAACATCAAATAATTAATTTAGAGATGATGAAAATATGGACATAGTTGCCCATAACTGTAAGGATCAGTGTAAGACTTCTACATGAGTTGCTCTCCAAGATTTTTCTTGCAGCTTTTAGTCCCCATCCTTGGCTATTATTTTTTCAGTAATCACACTGATGTTTAACATACTGTGGTGCTTTACACTGGGAAGTGGGGAAGACCCAACTTTTTGATCCTTGAAGCTGCAAATGGAGAATATTCCCATCACTATCCTTTCATTTTGTCCAAACTTGGCACCCTGACACTTAGCTAGTATATTTCTCTCTTCCATACTCATATTTCTGCTACAAGGGGAGACTGAGTAGCATGGGTGGGAAAGTGATAAAATGGGCATTATAATATGTCACGGCAATCTCTGTCCCTTATGTCCTTGAGTGCAATGTTGCAATGCAAATATGAAAAGGGGGGTGTTTGCATTATGATTTTGCAACACAGTTCTCATTATTTTGGCATCCTCATGTTTCAATACAGACTGAGTATGATAGCAAAAAAACCCCAAGCCCATATAGATAGAAAGATGATAACTAAGAGATTCTTGCTAGGATCATCACATGTCTGCCCAGCACTTAGTCTATTAGACTCCAGTCCTTGGCTGCCTTTCAACAGACAAGTTATCCTTTTCATGCAACCTACCTACCTACCTACCTGTGCAGCAGTCTTGCCCGTGTTTTTTTAAAGTAGCAGAGCACGCTTCCTTGCTTCAGTGCTAATCTAGGCTTTCTGTGGCATTGTTAAAGGCTTCATTCCAAAAGTGTTGAAGGGTAAAAGAGGAGTTGAAAGTCTGCACTGCTTACAACCTTCATTTTAGCCCTTAACCTTCAAATGCAGAGGAAGCCCTTAAAGCAGCAAGTGTCTTGGCTGCACTTTTTAAAGCTAAAAGGACCACTGGAGTTTTTCGTCTACTGTTTAGGAGAGATTAACCTTTTCTGTTAGGCAGCAATTCCCAGTTCAAAATTACACAGTATAAAGTTAAAATAGTGGTTTTATTCAAGCTGCACAGAGAATTTGAAATCACGAGACCAACGTTTAATACAATAGATGAGAGTTAAACATAACACGGTTGCAAAAATATTAATTTATCTGTGTATCCCAGAAGCTAATAATGGCAATTCCTCTGAATACCACAGTAATCCCATTAATATAAACTCCCGAATATTGCACAATCACCAATGTTGAGTTTTTGGCAATCTCACCCAACATTTTGCTAGTTGTTGAAATGTCATGACATTTCACGTCATATGAGGTCACCAAAAGATTTTGCTATTGTTGAAATGTCATGACATTTCATGTCATATGGGACTACCAAAAACTAGTGACATTTCAGCTTTTTCATTGTTTTCTATTATTTTGGGGATGCCTAGGTCACCATCTCGTTGGCAACTAGAAAAACGTTTAGAGTTTAGGTATACATGCTGCAGAAACATAAATGAAGCTGAGACACCTTAGCTTTGGAGAAAAAATGTCGACTTCCTCAGATTGGTCATTGCAAGTGACAACAGCATTTTTGACATAAACAAAACGAGAAATGCATTTTTAAGCTTAACCATACTTCCAAATAGCATTGCTTTTTCCTGCATTCCTGAACATCCTTTTTTTCAGGAAAGACTGTAATAAAAACCATTTATAAATATCTAGAAAGTGTCCTACTGCTGGGGTTGATGTATCATAGGAAAATAGTAAATAGTTTATAAATTTGCTCTCTTAGGAACTGGTGATATACATCCTAGAAGTACTCATTTCTTCCAAGACTGCTATTTCATAAATCTCAACCAGCTGAAGGATGCTTTCATTTGGTCTCTTCCTATAGTGATGATACTATACCACATCAGCCTATGTAGACCAAGATTTGAATCTATTCCACCACAAGCATGAAGACACATATGCAAATATACAAAACATAACATACATCTACACCAAAATTATCCCCACTCACAAATTGACAAGTGTCCACCTTACATTTATTTAAGATTTAACTATTCATTTCTGTCCTCGCTTAAATTTAGCTTTTATGTATTATTTTGCTCACTTATGAGATTGTAGACCATATGGTTTTAAAGAAAGAAAACTGAATTATGGATAAAAACATAGACATTAAAATTTCCTTAATATTTAACTTTTAACACCATAATCCAAATATTTCTAGCTGCTCTTGCCAACCAAAGGTACAGTTGGTTCTTTTAAGCATAACTGGAATGCAATGTTACAATCTTTAGCTCTTGTTGATGTCCTCTCCTCTGTAATCAGAAAGGACCCTGTCTTTAAAAAGAGGAATCTAATAGATCATTGCTCACAATTCTCCTGTCAGCCTCAGATATTACCTGGTAGCATTTGAGGTCATGAAATTCCACCCTTGGAAAGTCCAGGCAGGGGTTAAATTGGGAACTGGGCAGGTGCCAGGGGTATATTAGTAATATAGGTTAATACTGTACAATAGCAGATTGGAATTCTTTCATGTCAATTTTCTTTTTTCCTGTGGAGGATTCATAATCCAGAAAAAAGTTTACTTTTAAGGGGTCTTCCATAGAAAGAGAAGAACCCCAGCCTCTGCTCATGCAAGGTAGAATAAAATAAATTTTCAGAAAATTTAGAAGACTTTGAGTTTGTGAACTCAAAGCCCTAGTTTGAAATATCTCACAAATGGGTAACGTTTGAATGTTAGTTTATGCTTTCTCCTCTACGCTTGTCATTTTTTCTTCTGAAGTAAATCAATTTATCATAATCATTTAATAATATTGATCTGTAACTGGAATGTAAAGTTTTTTACACTCACCAAATCCTAGATGATGATGTGTGGTAGATTGAAAAAAAAGCTCTATATAGACTTTTAGGCCTGTGCGCAGTTACTTTGCGTCTGTTATGAATACAAGGATAGGTGAATATTAGGGAATGTAGGCTGTAGACCTAGGCTCCTCTCTATGTAGCCCTCTGGCACAATAGCTGCAATAATTCTTGCAAAACAGCATCTGATATACGCACAAATAAGGAAAAATACCGACATGCAAATTGTATAACTTGGCCAACTCTGTGCAAAGTTTCCACCTGTATATATACAAATAATCCTTACAAAATGCAAGCAGTAATCTCTCAAATAAGTGCATATATTTTAAGACAAGTTTCAGGCTTTACTCAGAATAAATTTATGTGGTGGCAATAAGTCCAGGCATGTCCCTTCTTGTTTCCTTATTGAATATCTACTTTTAAGATGAACAAGTCCAAATATGTATGACTAAATGGATGCAACATTTGTAGAGATGAAGCAGTAGGAATTTCAATCGGGAAAAAAAAAAGATCAAGTATAACTCAAAACAGCATACTTAAAGAGAAAGTTATAAGATGTTTTATCACTGGTACATTGCTCAGTCATGACTGCCAAAATGAATCATTCCTTTTTCCTGAAATACTGGACATGTAATTAACAGATGGGCCCTTTCTTTCATGTGTGGTGGCAATATTGCACAGCTTAAAAATATTGGAAATTAATTTATTGTAAAATGAAACAAACTGTAAAAATCATAACCCTATTTTAACCCGAAATACTTTTTTTATCAAATTTCACTAAACCAGGCATATCTTCAAAGTACACCGAACTGATATTACAGTATATGCGATAAGTACAAGGATTTTATTGGCTTTTTTTAAAAAATTGGAAACAATCTCTGATTGCCTTTATGGAAGAAAACTTGATTAAATTTTGGGAATATTCCTTAATTTCTAATATAACTTTATATCCAAAAAGTAAATGCGATGTACAGTTTAATCTCATATGGAGAGCATTTCTGGACTATAACTTTATACATGGAACTGTGCCACATACTTAATTTCAATTCATATTTTAATCCAACATATAATCAATATGTTATTCACTTATGTTTACGCTATTAATTACATTTTTTTCCTTTTCCTCTTATTGATTTCAATAGTGCTTCTCAAATATATTTATAGCTTTACAGGCTTAATTACATATCTTAATTAAGTTGTATGCCTACGAAACATCTATGGCACTGTAAGTCATTTATAGTGTATTTGAATATGTTAGCTATATTTAGATTTTCTGGTTATTCAAGACTTGTTAGTTATACACATCTTTTTGTTATATTAGGATTTTTCCCCTTTCCCTCTCTATTTTCTATATCCCTTTAATATAATTGTCTCTTTTTTCTTCAAAATTATAATTTATTTTAAAAATACATATGGGTAAGGGATGTATGCACTTGTGTCTGACATATTTTGCACATGAAATTTATGTTGCTCACATTAATTTTTGAACACATGTGCTTTGGCATATGGTTTGTATAAACGATATGAAATTCTCCAAAGAAGTTTAAAAAAGATTGGGATGAAAGTAGAACATAAATTTCAAATCCAGGATTCATTGCTGATCTCTTAATTATACTAATAGCAAATGTTACCAGAATGAGGTCATTAAAATACGACATTCCTTAGGGATAAAAATTCTGAAGTTCAACATAAACTTCATTCTAATTGTTTCCCCCAACTCCAAAAGACTTTATTTAATTTCTATACTTAATGTTTCTTCTTTCTTTTTTAAAGAGGGAATAGGAACAGGGTAAATGGATAGTTATTCTGATATTTTTTCCAGTTATCCCTTTACATTTCCTATTTTATTTTTTCCCCTTTCCCCTTTGGATCAGAAGAACAAAGAATACCTTTTCTGAAGCTTTAACTACAAATGAATAGAAATATTCTGAACATAATTGGTATTCTCTGTGCAATCCCTCTATTTCATAACTATAGGCAGGCTTGATTGTCCCTTAGGATTTAAGAGTTGCCTTACAATTTCTTCTTTATTTTCACGTTTGTTTCCATGAAAAGATTTGTTATAGCCTAACCACTTTCTTTTCAGAGCTTCAATGAAATTTAAGTGCAGTAATTTGAGATCTAATTGTCACATATTAAACTGTTGTTGTTGTTGTTGTTGTTGGGTCACTACTGTAAGTTATGTCTGACTCTTTGTTACCTCATGGACTATAGAATGCCCCCTGTCCACTGTTCCCCGGAGTCTGCCCAAATTCATGTTCATTGTGTCAGTTACACTTTCTAACCATCTCATCCTTATCCTTGTGCCTTCTATCTTTCCCAACATTAGGATCTTTTCCAATGAGTCCTTTCTTCTCATTTGGTGAACTTGAGCTTCAGCTCAATTAGATCTTAAATTAAATTATCCCTTTCCTATTACTTTCCTATGCCTACAAGACCAAAATAGCCACATTTTTGCCATCTACAATGTACAACCGCAACAACCACTGTGTAGGACAAACAGGCAGAAGACTGGCAGAACTCATCCATGAACACCAACTACCACAGCAGCCAGAAGACATGATGAAAATTCTTTAATTTCACAACATATAGACAGATTTAACATACTTTCAATTGGGAAGATGTGACCATCCTAGGCCAGGCCAAGTCCAAAAAGGCCAGGGAATTTCTTGAAGCCTGGAAGTCTAACAAATTAGCCATCAATAGACACATTGACATTAATGACATCATTAGACTATGCAAAAAGAGACACTCAACTGGCCCAAAGGGGGAACAAAAAGACTCCAGCATCTCTCCACCAATAATCAGCACTCAGATCAGCATAGATTAACTCCAAGGTTAACTTCAGACC
>JANHFL010001499.1:175212-189722 GCA_032468155.1 Oxyrhabdium leporinum
TATCTATCTATCTATCTATCTATCTATCTATCTATCTATCTATCTATCTATCTATCTATCTATCTATCATCTATGTACCTACTTACCTACTTACCTACCTCTATTTTTTATAGGTGCCCATTTGGTGACTCTGGGCTGATGGATGTTTGCTTAGCAGTCCTGGGGAAGAACACTTCCACTTCCCAGATGGCTGTTTCTATTCTTCTAATTATTTTTTTTCAGCCTCAAATGTATTGTATTGATTAAAATTTACAATTGCAAGAAACTTGCCTCCTTGATTTTCAAGAACAGTTTACTATATGCCAGCCGATTTTCTTCCTGCTAATGGAAGAGGAAAAGAAAGAAAGCAGCAGGAGAGAGAAATGAGAAAGAAACAGTGCAAAAATGTTGTCACAGGAAAGATTGATGAGATTATGATTTTAATATCCTAAAGTTGCAGATGT
Organism: Oxyrhabdium leporinum; assembly: GCA_032468155.1. Taxonomy (NCBI): domain Eukaryota; kingdom Metazoa; phylum Chordata; class Lepidosauria; order Squamata; family Cyclocoridae; genus Oxyrhabdium; species Oxyrhabdium leporinum. Next base: position 175,656 of record JANHFL010001499.1, read on the forward strand.
CAGTATTGATCCATAGCACAGGGAAGCAGGCATAATTCATTTAAAGATGCTAGATCTCCACTGAGCACTGCTGACTACATTTCAAAATTAAACTGACTATGCAGCAATAATTGCACAGTAAGTGAGAAAAAGAGAAAGAGGTGCAGCTTTTTATTCGTCTTTTCACCCCAAGATAAGAATCCCAAATCACACGTCTGCATTATTTTAGGTACTTTGTAAGTGAATACACACACACACACACACACACACACACACACATACATATATATATATGACAAAGATAGCATTAGCTTACAAAAGAGGTGTAAACAAATATGTAAACAAGGAACTTTCATTTCAGAGCATGACATCTAATTTCTGGAAATGTTACATGTTTTTCAGATGAAGGTGATTTAATTGCAAAAGGAAAGAGATTATAAAAGATTATTTTTCAGGTATCTCCATGTTACTATGCTTTTATTAATCAGCATTCCTGATTCCAAGACTTTCTCTTACTAAGATGCAAACCAGAACCTGGTCTATCAAAGAATTTTTGCTGAATCTTTCTATATTAATGATCCTCTTTTTCCATTTCTAAACATAATTTTATTTCTTGAGGCATTAAACACACCCATACTAGCTACAGACTATATTGACATACTAGCTGTGGCCCAACAAGAACAAGGGACTATTAACACAGACATCTAATGTGTCAAATGCAATAAATCCTCTGGGGCCAATTGACTCACTCCTTTTCTAGCTTCAAGCCCCACATTAGGCCAAATAGTGAAAGCAGATGTCCTGTCCGGATAGCTTTTTGGAGAGTAAGAAAGAGTCTGAATTCTCATATTGCACGATTGTGCCAACAGTTGGAGAATTTGATCTGGGAAACATCCAAACTTAATTGCAAAAAGCCCTGTGTGTACAAACTCCAAAGAGAGATTCCACAGAAATTGAGAAAAGAGGAGCTGCTATAACATGGAAGAAATTCAAATGCTGTCAGAGAGCAAAGTGGTATCTCAGATTTCTGTGATTTATCCAGTAGCACTTACCTGCCTCCACAACTTTTGAATACCAAACTGACAAGAAAGGCTGTGGTACTCAATAAGGGAATACACTCTCACCTTCCATCCTATTATTCAGCTACTTAATCCTCACTGTTTAAGGGAGGTACCTCTAAGATGGATTTGAAAAGTCTCTATTTTTGAGTAGTGAGCAGCAATTGCGCTCAAGTTTTCCTACAGTCTTAAAGAAGAGATGGTAGCATGGAAGAGTCAATTTCATAGATTTGAGTTTTACATTCTATCTAGACATGTAATATCATTCAATTTTATGCACCGGCACCGAAGATTGAATGGCAGCTCTCAATCTTTTTCTGCTCTGCACATATACATAACATCTCATGCTTAAGAACCATCCCCAACATGATATGTATGCTGCAAAAAATACAATGTACAGCACATGTCATGGAAATCACTGCATCTTGCACACAAGCATTCTGTTGAATGTGTAGAAGGTGACAGATTCCTATCCCACATTAAGCAAACCATAGTTTAATTTCACTTTAGAATTAATAAATAATTATGAAAAGTTATTAATGAATAACTGGGTTTGTTCAACAGACCCGCATAAGTTTGTTTGCCAACAAATCTGCATGACATGCCAAGGGAACCCACCACATTATGAACAAGCGCAATATGTAAATCAGATCATTGATTGCACAGATGGGTGGTGAAGATCAAACCCCACATGTCACATACAAAGAAATGACATTTTGTTATCTGCGTGGGGCTTATACTAGTCTTTTCACTTCAGCAGAAACACTTCCAGAATTCAGTCCTAGCAATGTTTACATTATCCAGTTTGGATGGCTTAAAAGTAATGAAATACAACACAGAATGTATATTAAATATCCTGTGAATATCTGGAACAAATCCAGCTAGCACTATTAAGATCAAAAGATTTTAGGTGTGCTCGCGTGTTTTTCCCTTGTACTGACTTAAGAACCTGCATTGATTTTCATGCAATGGTAAACGTATCCCTGAGAATTGTGATTTAGGTGCTTATTTTCAGGAAAGCTGTAGGAAATGAAAGGTGGTTTAATGTTTGACTCCTGATTCCTATCCATGCCATATATTCTGATGGGAGTAAAAATACACTAAATTTTGTTCATCACCCGGGGTCCTTTTATACTTCTGGTGTTTCCAAAAAACATCAGTAGTTGCAAAGAACGCAGTATCAGCAATTTCTCATTTAATGGACTTTCTGTTAGAATGGATCTGGTCCTTCCTTTGCCCTTTTCTTTTATTATTTGGTTTCTCTTTTAATGCACATGATCCTTTAAGCATGCACTTGTCATTCATGGCTATGCCATATTTCAAGCATTGACAGTGTAGTGGTTGGCATCCTGAAAATTATGATGCTGTCTTCAGATGCTATTAACTATTATTGCCATTTTTGTTGGGGCTCAGATTGCCAAAGTATCGAGGCAGATTAGATATTGACTGTGACGTGAAGAGTGACAAGCAGCACAACGTCTCCATCTGATGCCTGTACCTTTTGGAGAAATGTTTGAAACAGTGTCTGGGATATTCAGATGCCATACAACTCCACCACAGAGGAATTCATTAGTCTTTCCCCCTTCCCATTACTTAGCAATGTCTTCCCAGTTCTTAACTGGGTAGAACATAGAGAAGGTTTACAATAGCAGATACTTAGTTAACACAGAAACAAAGGAACTATTAAATAATTTAAAATGGTTTTGAAGCAGATCTATAGTCCACAAATCATCTATAGTCTATGAATACTACCCTCCCCTTACAATGAAAATATTTCCCACCCTGTCATCTTGCCAAAGGGAGGTGCACATAAGCTAAGCTTCTGGGCCTCTCTTAAATCTGCCCTTCCTCCTTCCCTGTCAAATTCCTCTCCATTTGTTCCCTCCTCTTCAGGATCAACTCTATACATTTAGTGTCATAGGCAAAATCATATTCTTGAATCGCCTATGGTTTGGTTCATCTTCTGATTTTGTTAGGAATTTTATAAAGGTGCCCTCTTGTTTTTTCTTTTGATATTCTAAAACTTACAATTAAAATTTTCAACCCTGGACATGTTTTTTTTTCTTTTTTTGAGCATTTTTACTATTTTTACACTACAAATTTATATTTCACCTTCAGATAAGCACACAGTATGCTATTACTCCTTTTTTAATTGTATTTTTTCAAAATAATTTTCAATTTTGCTCCGTCTGGTTTCTCTAGGCTGATGCTTATTCAGTCTTAGCCTAGAGACGGCCCTGCTTCTTCTCCTGGAAAATACCTGGGAGAAGGTAATCAGAGTTACCATCCTTTGATTGCACCAAAGGTGCTTTTCAAAAGGCAACTGGACTTTCTTGGTTTTTATTTTCCTTGAAAATGTTTTGCTTCTTATCCAAGAAGCTTCTTCAGTTCTGGGTAGATCGTTCCATTCTGAAGAACTGAAGAGGCTTCTTGGATGAGAAGTGAGGAATTTTCAAGGAAAAAAACCCCAAGAACATCCAGTTGCCTTTTGAAAAGCACTTTTTGGACAACCATGACTGGGATGATTGAGAATCTTCATAGATACCTTTTGATTGGCAACTTTACTACCTAATCCTCACAATTTTTCCTCTCACTTTTTCATATTCTGATACTCTTTACTCTCTCTTACCAGAAATCTGTATTGATAGGGCTTAGGCTGAGGGAACCATAAAATTAGGCTGAGGGCAACCCTCCTCTCCTCTCCTCTCCTCTCCTCTCCTCTCCCTCTTGTCTGCTTTGACTGTCATAGCTGCAATAAATAAAGCACTCTATATATCAGGACTAAGTTTGGCGAGACCAGCTGCCTTGCTTTAAATGTCTGGAACATTTGATTTCATAGTCTTAGTCCTCTGCCTACAAAAAGTTGTGCCCCAGGTAGATTGGAAAACCTTGTCTGCACCCTAGCAGGCATGTTTATGTGGTATAGGTAAAGGAAAAACAGAGAACGTCATTCTTGTCTGATGCTCAGAATATAAATCTGTCGCAACAGGCTTCCAAAGATATTTTGCCCATGGAGTAATGAAGTGGAATCAATATCCTGAGTCAACTGATATGAGGCTTGACTGGGGAATTAGAAAAGCACAGAGATTAGGCAGGCATTTTAGGCCTCTATGAGTAACAGGACTGAAAAGTTGCTACTGTTTGCAACTCAACACTATGAAAACCAGGGTGAGGTGAGATGATGTTTGTCATTGCTTGGTGGCTGGGAATGCACCCCTTATAAGGGAGATGACTTGGCATGTTCTGAAGTTCCATCTACAGCAAGTACAATTGCAAATTTACTTGAGCAGTAATTATGCTGCACATGCTTCCAAAGGACCTCCCAAATCAGACCTCATTTGTATTTCAGTGGACTTAAGAAGGTTTTCTTTTGAGCGGTAGATGATAAACATCAAGTGATTTTAAAGAGAGATTTCAGAGGTAAGAGAGACAGACAGATGGCCATAAGAGGATACCTATATTTTCTGTTCCTTGCAATTTTCCTTGCATTTTTCTCCAGGGGATTTTCCCACACACCATTCACAGTTCTAATCACCATAAAAAATTATGAGAGATCCATTTATGTTTCTATATGGAAATAGAACATATTTTTCACATTAAAATCCATGCATTTTAACATGTGGGAAGTGTATGTTATCTGCTTTCTCATGCTGTTTCTGGTTCATTTATTGGCTTTTGCTCAGAACCCTTTTGTGCACTGATGCTGTGAGTAAATTTGGCTCACTAGAGGGAGGGAATAACCTAATAGCAGATAGAAAATATATAAATAACCAAAAAGAAATAAGAAAGAGAAAACAACTGCCAGTGTCTAACATTATCTTAAGACAATGTATAATGGAACCATCTGCCCAAACATTTTTCTCTCTGAAAAAGGTCAAAGTTTATAATAATCTCAGCAGCTACTTTTTATTTTCAACATATGCTTTTTATGCCTTTCATTTTATAATATAAAGGGACCAGAGGTGCGGTGCTGCCGGTTCACACCAGTTCTGGTAGACTGGTAGTTAAGATTAGGCACAGTTTGGTGAACCAGCAAATCCTACCACTGGCTGGCCCCACCCTGGCCCGTTTTTCGGTCTGTTTTTTTGCTGTTTTCAGGCTGAAAATGGCCTGAAAAACATCCTGAAAACATCCTGGAAAATGGTCCAAAAATGCCCCCCACCCAAAACAGCCTGAAAATGGCCAAAAAACAGGCCAAAAAATGGGGGGGGGGCAGTCAGTGGTGGGATTAGCCCCAACTGGCTGAATCCTACTTGTTCCTTTGGGGCGAGTGGCCGTGAGGTGGGGCTGGGTGTGATGAGTGACATCACCCACCCAGTCACATGACCAACTGGCCACGCCTACCCAGCCAGAGAACCAGTTGTTAAAAAATTTGCAGCCCACCACTGAAAGGGACACGATGGTTCAGTGGTTAAGATGCTGAGTCCTAGCTCATTAAAAATCTGTAGCTCAGCTGTTCAAGACGCGAGTGCTGTGAGATAGAGTGAGCTACATTACCAGCTCCTGCTAATGTAGCACTTTGAAAGTAGATGAATAGGTACCACATATAAGCATGTAGGAAGATAACAGCCTTCCAGGTTTCACCATATGCTCTGTGCTGTGGCATGATATCATGCTTGTCAATGGCCACATGACCATGGAAACATCTCTGGACAATGCTGGCTCTTTGGCTTAAGAAACAGAGATGAGCACTCCTCCTAAAGTTGGTCATGACTAGTGGGGACCCCTTTATCTGTTTACCATATTATTATATCATTATACAGAACCCAAATCTAAGGCAAACCACTGTTAGATATGGTAGTCCTCCCTGAGCATTTCCATGTAAAGCAGGCTTCAGAATCCTATAATAAGGAAAGTATAGTACCAGCATTTCTCATACATCTATATCATCTTTTCTTTTGGGTAATGTACGTAGTGATTCCATGTTATTTTTGCAATAGTCCTAAAGATTAGAACAGATTAATTGAGCTAAGATTGCTCATTAACTAGGACTGAATCCATTCAGTTGATCCAAACCATCAAGGCAGAGATTTCTCAGCTGTAGATCCTGGCCTCTTGGGTGGAGAAAGAGTGTTTAAAAATGACTCAAGCATGAGAATTGAACTTGGACTTTTAAATAGTCTTAAACTTATGAGTATGTTTTTCATCTACTTTATTTTCTTAACAGAAGAACAATATATTATGAATTAATCATCAATATATTTTTTAACTTGTGAGATGTTGTTTTGCAATGGTTTTTTTGGAGGGGGGCATACCTATTTACTTTGCAAAATGTTGCAAATGTCAATAAAGTTTTGAAATGTGCCTTGATGAAAGAATAACATATTTTATTGATTTGTTTATTTATTTAGAAGACATACTGTCTGCGGCGGCCCATTTTATGGACAGTAACTTTGGGTGACTCACAAAAACAAACACATGGAAAAAGAACAGTAAAAACAGTATTAAAAAAACAAACCATTGGGCCCACAAAACAATCTTCTATCGTACATTAACATTCTCATTTATAGCTCCATAAATGCTTGGATTTACGGGCTGGGCCATTCCACAACTGAAATGAATAAAACCATAGGACCCTGCTGATCATTTGATACTGATCCTTGATATTTGAATTCTGCTTCTCTCAGAAATATTTGTATGTTTTTAGCATTTCTGCTGGCGTGGCTCTTATTGCAATGTTTTGGTAGCCCGTGGAACATTTTTAAAAGTGTGCTCAATGACATTTGGCATGTTTATCTGTTACTTCCACAATGCTGAACCTGTAAGTGGCACGCTCACTAATACCAGAGAGAAACAATTCAGTGATGTCTTGTGCTCTTCTCCGTAAATAAACTTCTGAACAAAAATGGGACTGTGAAATGAATGCAGAGAATTAAGTGAGGTGGCGAGCAGATCGATTCACTCTGCAATATTTTATTTGTGCAAGCAAAGGGTTTTCTACAGTTGCCACATTAAAGAGTAAGTATTCTGGAATGTTTACAGAAATAAAAATATCATCAGTTTAACAATATAAACTCTTAAACATCCCATCATTCAAGCCTATTTTCTTTAACAGACGCTTTCTGTAAACTAAAGAAATACACTTTCTTTGTCATATTCATGCTTTTCTGCGCACCACTGCCCAGTATAAAGCCACATTCCACTTCCCAATTTTTTCATTACTAAAATCTTTCATACTCTATCGATCAGAAATCTGCTAAACATGTCTCAGGTATTCTTAACAAACTAAATCCTCTGTAGATTTTTGTTAGGGAACAGCGGCAGTATTTTTCTAATCTTCAGATACAGATGTAGTCTACGCACACTTATTAAATAAGCAAACCACATATGTATTTTAATATTTATAATTAGACCCGATGAACCTGTAGATATTATCGTTCGTCAGCCAATATGGTTTTGGTTAATGCAGGGCTTCATATAATGCTCGTTTGTATGTTGTGGAAGAATTGTATTACCAGCTTTAGTCGTACCATTGCCAAATGCAGCATTCTCTGCCAGTACCGAGGACACTTTTGATGAGTTTTGGCATATTTTGTCAATATGACCCTAGTGTAACAAAACCCCATGTTTACCCCGCCCTATGAAAGCTGGGATTCCGTGCAAATTATTGCCCATATGAGATATACATCATATATAATGCAATCATAAAAGCATCCAACCCAAATAAAACCCATTTCAGCAGACAGACCCTTTTTAATGCTCAAGCGGAATAAAATGTGGAGGGCAACTTTTTTCAGATGAAGAATCATAGCTTATTCTCTTGACCTGAAATAGTCTGCATTTCAGAAGCACTTTCTGTCTCAGGATGCTTTAAGAGATGCAAATCAGGTATTAGAACTGCAAATTCTGCTGGGGGAGGAAGGGAAAAGAAATTTAGGACGTGTTTTTCGGTTTCTATATCTTTTCTTTATGCAAAACGCTTGACTCTAATACTGTAGAAAGTTCTTCACAGTCTAGGTGTTGAGCACACACTCACAAATTATGAGATTCTTTTGGTCATTCCACTTCAATAATTTTATTGAGGAGAGATAGGAAAAATCTGTGCTGTAGAGTTAGGTTGATAATTGACTGACAGCAGTGGCCTGGCACAGTACCAAGTGATTTTTATAGTTATATTTCTTTTGAAGATTAACTCTGCCCTCCCACCCCAATTAAGAAGCCTGCAGATAGGCATTTATGCATTTATGTGGGTACATGTATAAATAGCTCCTATCACACCTTTTTCCAACGGGAATGATAGATTTCCAACAGGGAATGATAGACAAAACAAAACATATTTTAAACATTTCCTTAGCCAAGATATTGGTTTTTTGTTTTTTTTAAAAAAAGATCTAGCAATGGTTAAGATAGGCTGTTACTAAATGTGTTCCAATGAACATCTAATAGTGGAGCAACAGATTGCTTATTTACAGGGGGTTGTGGGCAAATAGAATGAAAACATATTGGAGAAGAAGTGCTACTGCCTTTCAGAACTCGAATCAGATAAGAATACTTTCTAAGGTGGGGAAAGATCACCCACTCAAATCCACAGCTGACATTAGTTGGGCACCGTATGTTTAAGTACAATAGCAGCTCATCTTTCATGAGAAAAGTCTCTAATCACCAGCTTTGATTACAAGGGACACTACCAAGTTGAAATTATAGATGTGTTCCTGAGTAATGATGCATGAGGTCAGAGGTTTCCAAATTGGGGTGGGTGGAGGCGATGGACCTGCTAGAGAAAGGATGTGATAGGTGTATGAGGATCAGGGAAACAGAATCATTTGAATGGATGAAATTCTTTAGCCGGGGGAAAAGAAAAAGAAAACCAGGAGATAGCTTGTTCCTCTGAACAGTAAAGGCATTTCCTGGGATAGTCATAAGCTTCATCCATCCGTTGTTGGTGTAGCCACAGGGAGATGGGGATAGACAGAATCTAGGAAAGGGTGCAAGTGTATATTTTCTCATTTTCAACATAGATTTTCTTTTCCTGAAGAAGAAACACTGCATGTGAGGGATCAAGAGATATATAAGGTTTGGATGGTGTAATGGTATGTAGAGAAGACCTTGGGAGATGAGCAAAGACACGATGCCTATGGAATAGTAGGGAATGGTACTTTCAGACTTCCAAGATTCTTTATTAATGTAGTTTTACAATAAAGTAGAATTAGAATCCTGTCTAGTCTACCAGGTAAGGCAGGCATCAATCTTGGAAGTCTGAAAGTACAATTCTCCTGCTGTCTCCTTTATACCCCCCAAAAACTAGGTATGGTCTCTTCTGAGCTTCTTGCCCCACCCACAATCCAGCTGCAGACTGTGCTGTCTCTTAATTGTTCTTTCCCTAGGCAGCTTCTCTTTGCTCCACTTGCCAAGGTCTTTCCCATATACCAGGCCTGTCAACCTGCCCTCCCCGGGCCAGATGCATCAAGTGCAGGCCATGCCCACCCCAGCTCCATAAAGGCAAAAAGCATTGCAATATGTCACAATACATCACATGACACAATCGAGTTTGACACCTGTGCCATATACTGTAGCATCACAGATGGTTCTCAAGGGACCACTTTTTTTTCACATTCAATTGCCACTCCATTTATGAAAAAAAACCCTGGAATATTTTTATGAGTTCTGATTTATTTTTTAAAATAAGCCACGTCAGGAAACAGATTCCACAAGGACTACTGTAGTTTTATTGCTGCAGGGTACAATAACAGAGTCTTTCAAACCTGACTGAAGTTTTATCTCCCCTCTTATGACAAAAGAGTCAAGGTGGGACAATTTGAGTTTCTTCATTCCTTCCTTTCAGAGCTATGATGATTTTTTAACAGTTTGAAGACTATCATTGTACTCCTGTACGCCACCAAGTGATGCTATCAAGGATTTTTTTGGAGGGTTGGAGGCTGGGGGGGGGAAGAACAGACTTTGACTTTGCATGGGGAAGAACAGACTTTGACTCACCTAAACAAAACTGAGTCAATGTAGGTTTTAGGGTCTCCAGATGTGAAAACTTCCTATCTTTACCTCTGGATAGGGTAGCATTCTCCACAACAGAACTGGGTATGCAGTTAGCATTATCTTTAACTCATGGTTCTTGCTCAAATACAACTGCACCTGGATCAGGTGGTCGCTCTCATAGTCACTCATGGCTTGAACATCTCCCATTTTGATTATTGCAACATGCTTTACATGGAGCAGCTCTTGAAGTCCATCTAGAAGCTACATTTGGTCAGGAAGTCTCAATGTTTCCTTTTTCAAAAGGCAACTGGACTTTGTTTTTCCTTGAAGACATTTTGTTTCTGAAGGAGCTTCTTGGATGAGAAGCAAAATGTTTTCAGGGAAAAATAAAGTCCAGTTACCTTTTGGAAAAAGCATGTTTGGGACAAGCATGCCTCTCGAAAAAGCACCGTGTCCCAAAGCTGCTTTTTCAAGGGGCAACTGGACTTTCTGGCTTTTCTTTGAAGACGTTTTGCTTCACATACAAGAAGTTTCTTCAGCTCAGACTAGATCAGAGGTGTCAAACTGGGGGCCCGGATGCATCATAAACAGGCCACACCCACCCCAGCTCCACAAATGGGAAAAACATCAGAAAAATGTTACATGATGCCACAAGTTTGACACCCATGAACTAGATGGTGGGGAAAGGAAGGGTTCATACTCCTTGCAGACAGCTGGTCATTTGCATTCTTTTAGAGAGCTATAAGGCCAGCTGGAAGTTTATCTGTGTCATCAGGGTCACCTGTCAAAATTGAACAGCCCCCCCCTCCAGTCTACAACACAGTCCTTTCAACAGTTCCAAGAAGGCTCCATACCTATTTGCACCGCTCAGGTGACCCTGATGGCAAGATAAACCTCCAGGTGGCCTTAACAATTTGCTAAAAGGATGCAAATGATCAGCTGTCTGCAAGGAGTATAAATCCTTCCATTCAACAGCATCTAGTCAGAGCTGAAGAAGTTTCTTGGATGAGAAGCAAAACATCTTCAAAGAAAAACCAGAAAGTCCAGTTGCCTCTTGAAAAAGCATCTTTGGGACAACCATGACCTGGATCTCCCTAGGCATTTGTTCAGGAATGCAACAGTGTGGGTAGCTATATATAAACTATGGTATTTCCACATAATACTACTACTTTGCAAGCTGCATCAGCTTCTTAATGCAATTCAAGACACTGTTTATTACCCATTATGGTCCAAGGTCAAGTTATTTATGGAACTGCCAATCTGTGAACATATCTACCCATTCCATAATCTCTGACATACTGAGTGCCTCCAAGACACAATATTCTCTAATGGGACCAGGAGATGTGTCTTCCTTGTCATGGCACCTGCCTTTGACATAAGTGTATTTTCTGAGATTCAGATGATTCTGACCTTGCTGGTCTTGTATTAGGCTTTTACCTCCAAGCACTGGGTTAGGAGATTGGATAGGTCTGCCTGGAAAATTGACTTTTCCAGACAAGTTTATCCATGGATTTTGAATAGGTTGTGTTTTGGGCCTCTTTTTGTGCTCTTTATTAGTGTGTTGTTCTTTAATTTTATTGATTGTTTTATTTTCAATGTTATATTAGCCATCCAGAAGCCATATTGTAAGTTAGGTAGCTGTAAAAATCATATAAACAAACAAACTTTGCTTTATGGATATGTTCACCATATGCACCTGCTGCACTTTAGGTTTCTGATGGATTTCTGAATTTGAATATTTTTTTGCTACTAAACATGCCGTAGCTCATGCTATCAAAACGTTACTGAGCTACTTGTTGCTACAAACAGCACGCTGTGAAAGAAGAATCACTTGCTCCAGGGCTGAACAATAAATGTTAAGGATTTCTTAAACTGTCTAAAATTTTGACAGAATCACAGAAATATAAAGACCTCGTTTGAACCTGGACTATTCTCCACATTCAGGCACAATCTGTCACAAGTGCTACAGTGATCCATTTCATCTCTTTCACAGAGGAAGGTTTTTTTATTTTTACTGCGCTACTGGTGCCTTTGAAGAGAAGAGGTAGAAGTAATAAGCTACCCTGGAGGAAGCAGCTGATTTTCCTTCATTTTCAAGAGGGGTTTAGGATGGATCCTCTTTTCTAGAGCTGAGAGAGAATGACTGGCCCAAGGTCAAAGAGCTGGTTTTGTGCCTAAGGTGGGACGAGGACTCATGCTCTCCCAGTTTGTAGCCTGATTGAAATGGGATGTGTAGATGAACCTGGGGAACAAGGGGAAGAGATGCTGCCTAGGAAACAATCGGACAAGAGAGGCAGGAGGCCTTAGCGGTTTAGCAGACAGAGAAAGAAATTTAGGATGGACCCAATCTAATGAATCAAACAGTTAAAACTGGTGGGTGGGAAGTTTGTACTTTCAGACTTGCAAGATTCTGTTAATGTAGCCTTACAATAAGGTAGAGTTAGTTCACCTAATTGTGTTTCTTGACTGATTTATCTGGGAGGCTGAAACTGATGCCTTAACTTCTACAATAATTCGGCCCACATCGTCTTTTGCTACTAGCATTTATGTTGTCTTTTTGTCAGCTGAGTTTGTTTATGACTGGTGGAATATAAATTTGATAAGTCAACCAGCCAATCAACCAACTGACCTGTGACCTTGGTACCTGAGGGAGGTCCTCATCATTAGGATCCTTATTAGAGTCCTCCTCTCATTGCTTAAGAATGTAACACACATTTTCAGTCATTTTCATGAAGTCTTCACATAGATAGTATTATTATCCAAGGTAGGCATTCCATTCTTCTCCTTGTATCTATTTGCATAACTGTATTCCAAAAGTCTGCAGACCAAGCTAAGGTAAAATAGTATATACCCAAGGAACTGGGTAATACAATGATGCCTTGGAGCTGAATCTGCTTGCTCTCCAGCTGTTGTCGATTTGAAACAAAAGACTTCAACAGGATTTGTGTGTGTGTGTGTGTGTGTGTGTGTGTGTGTGTGTGAAAAACCTATTAGGAATAGGAATAGGAAAACTAATAAGGGAGGAGAGGATTTATTCTTCTTTATAATTGAGAAGAAAGCTGGTTGTGAAGTCCCAGTTGATTAACTTCCCAGAGGATCCAATTTTTGGCTTTCAAAGGTATGGTAGCAGCATAGCTGTGGGAAGTGAGCAGCTGAATGAGGGAAACCAGGAGTTTTCAGAGGTGTTCTGAGGTTGCTGACTCTAACAAAACCACCTAAACAATAACTTGACTCTTTGCATATTTGTAATGAAAAAAACCATGCCAGAAAAAAACCACCTCCTGAGTCATTCCAGTTACCCATGTTTTGGTTACATTGAATTTGGATTATTATGCTTGCTTTACTTCTGTGACCCAAATAAAATAATGGATGCACTGCTCATATTAACATCCTTCATGGCTGACTGTAACCTTGGTGCAAAATGAAGCAATAATATGCTAGTACTCCAACATGGAAATATCTCTTTCCTGGCTCAATTTCTGTTTTTATTATTAGTATGTAAGGACCAGGAACTTGAAGTCTTCTGGATAGCGCTGAACCATATGATGTCCACAAGCCCTGGGCAATGGAGAAGACTGTTGAGAGTTAGAGGCAGAGGCATTAAGAAAAACTTACATCTTCTGATTCTTTTTAATGAAAGGAGATAGCTGGCAGTTTCTGATCATGTGCAACTCTTACAGAGGTGAAATCTAGCCGGTTCGCACTGGTTCGGGCGAACCGGTAGGGAAAATTTTGATTGGTTCGGAGAACCAGCAAATGTCACCTCTGGCTGGCCCCGCCCCTGCCCACCTGCTCACCGCTCACCCCGCACGGCGTCCACGCACGGCCTAGCTACCCAACCCCCCCCTGCAGCCCCCAGAGCTTGCTTTGCACCACTGCCACTTGCGTTGCTCCGCTCCCCACGCGGTGTCCACGCACGGCGTAGTTACCCGCCTCCCCCCCCGTGGCTCCCGGAGCTTGTCTGGCACCACCACCGCTTGCATTGCTCCACTCCATGCCTAGCTACCCCCCCCATGGCCCCCGAACTTTCCACACTCACCCTGGGAACTTCAGCCTCTGAAAATGCCTGCCGGTTGAATGGAGATGGATTCTCAGGATC
>JANHFL010001499.1:195299-212302 GCA_032468155.1 Oxyrhabdium leporinum
AAATGGGCCTGTTTCCAGCCTCCAGAGAGTCTCTGGAGCCCGGGGAGGCTGTTTTAGCCCTCCTGAAGGCTTGAGGAAAGCCTTTGGACCCCAGAAAAAAATGGGCCTCTCAGAAGTTTTGGAAAGCTGGAAATGGGTCTGTTTCCAGCCTCCAGAGAGCCTCCGGAGCTCAGGGGGGCCATTTTCACCCTCCCGGAGGCTCGAGGAAAGGCCCGACTAGGCCACACCCACCATGCCCATGCCCACCCAGCAATAGGGCAGCGAATCCATTGCTGAAATTTTTGAAGCCCACCCCTGCTCTGATGATACAGATAAACCTTTCGGTGGCCTTAATGACTCACTAAAAGAATGCAAATGACCAAATGTCTGCAAGGAGTACAAATCCTTCCATTCCCCTCCATCCAGTCAGAACTGAAGAAACTTCTTGGATGAGAAGCAAAACACCTTTGAAGGCAAAAAAAAACCCAGAAAGTGCAGTTGCCTCTTGAAAAAGCACCTTTGGGCAGCCATAACCTGGGTGACTGAGAATCTCCATAGACATAGGGCATCTGAACTTTCTTTTCTAAGAAGATTTGGGCTGCATTTATATACTTGATGTAACAGAGAGAGCAAGAGAGCAGAATGTATAGAATCACAATATTTTATACTGCATTTTGTTTCGCTTTGTGATATACACACCCACACACATACATATCTCATAAAGGATAGCAAGTCAATAGAGTATCCATGTGCACAGATAACTGGGTCATTAAATATAACATTTTAAAGGGATATTTTGCCTTCCATTTGAAAAAGGGGATGGCTTTTAAATAAACAAAGAACTATTGAAATTTGTACAAGTTGCCAGGGTCCAACTATGACCATTGTGAGATAGCTGTTGATTATCCTTGCGCTAGAACACAGGTTTAAAAAAGAAAAGGGGGGGGGAGACCTAACCTGCCAAGTAAGGATATTCCAACGAAATAGATAATGCAGGGCTTCTCTGACTCGAACCTGGAGCTCATAATCAGTACGATAGAGGTTGAAGCCACAAAGCCAGATCAGTAGGTGGTTTGTTTTTTTTCAGCTCTTGGCTGGCCCAAGATAGGCCAGGTTACTCCAGCAAATGCACTTCCTGATTCCTTCTTGATTGAGCTGGGCTAATGTTGGAAGGGAGAATGAATCTATCTCCATCCAAGGTTGGGGCTGTGCATGGACCCAGGTTGCCACATCCAAGCCAGCCTATCCTTCTACTAATCTGAAATCTTGGGGGCCAAGAGCAAAAATGGCTGTCCTATCCCAAGCTACTGCTGGTTCTGCAGCAAGAAAACTCCCCTCATCTCTGTTCCAGGAAAAATAGGAGAGAGCAAGGGAAAACAGCACACACTTTCATTCCTGCTCTCTTTGTTGGAGTGTCTGAAGGAGGGGCTGCAAAACCCATCAGACTTGTATCTCCATTGTAGGATTGGAAACTTGGGATCCAGGAGGAAGAGTGAGACAAGCATTTCATCCAATGAAGAAAATGGAGGCATAACATTCAAAATAAAATAATAAAAAACAATGGCACAATGCTAACTTCAAGCAGCTGTGCCAGAAATAAGTCAGCTGAGCTTTCTAATAATCTTACATTCGGGCCAAAATTAAGTTCTGAAACTATACCAATGATGTTATCTAGTTGGGTAATGAAATGTCTGCAGGAAAATATCTAAGCTCAGAGAGGACCAAAGACAGAGCTCCTTTGCAATTGGTTGAAATTTGTGGTGGGGAAATGCCAAAAGTTTTCTTGCATTGCACAAGATCTCCCTGAGAAGGAGCAAATGGTATATCATTTTCTGATAGCAGCAAGTTAACAAAGAGGTTTTTTTTAAAAAAAAAATCTCCCCAAATATAAAGGTAGGTTAAATATTAAAACACACACACGCATACACCCCTAAGCAACTTTGGGTCTGAGATGAGAAGGGACTTGCACTGATAAGCTGTGAACTCTTGGATGCTTTTCTAATAACAAGGGAGGCTTGTAAAATGGTAGTAGGGGAGGGGGAAGCAGGAGAAACAGGGATCAGTTTCTGCTATAGGCATTTTAATGGAACAATTCAAAATAGCCCTGAAGGCAATATTCAAGAAAATAGTGGAGATGCATTTGACAGGGACATTTTTAGCAAGGGGGTATTGTGGCTTATGAACTATTACTGGTCTTCTCCTCCTTTAGTTCTCATTCCCATTACCATAATTTAGACAAGCTTGATATTATCCTGATAATTTATACTATGACTCTCAGAATGTCCAATCATAGATCAGTTGACCAAGCTCAATGACAATAGTTGGAATTGCAGTGCAGCAGATCTTGAGGGCACTAACTTGGGAGGGTTAATTAAAATTGTACATCTCCTTCTCCTCCAAAATTACCACCTACAAAGTGGCAGTTGAAAAAATGATCCATACCGTTGTCTCATAAAATGATAATCTTCTTGTGCATATTCATAACTTGACATGATAAAAAAAAATCACTTTCCTCAATCCTAATGTAAACTTAACCTTTGAGGCTTCAAGGTAGAACTACTGAAGTACTATGAAGTGTTTTTTTTTTAAATGTTTGGAACAGTTTATTCAATTTTGCTCGGTACTGATGCTATAACATTCATATACATTTCACTTGTTTTATATATACATACTGAATTGACTTAATAATTGGAATCCCTGCATTCAAATCTACCATCTTCATCTTTCTGAAGACTTAACTCTGCAATGAATGGTCTTAGATTTGCTTTAATATTTTTTCTTTCTTTAGAATAATTATTGGTGCAATACAATAATAAGAACAATGGTCATATAGTTCAATAACTGGAATAAATAAAAATAAGTAATGACTCAGATGTTTTGACGTATTGCTATGCAATGCTTAAAAGCACATCCACCATATGGTTAATATGCCCCATCAAAGTCTGCAATTTTGTAAAAAAAATAAAACACCTTTTCTCCTCTTTTCCTCTTAATTATGAACTTAACCAACAGAAAAATCCAGGATCATGCAAAAACCCTCCCCTTTCCCTTTCACTGCAGCTTCTTGAATTCTGTAAATCCTCTCACATCAGGGAGAAGGAGCAGACATAAGGTCCTTCTCAACTCTAAGAGAAACAGCTTCATACACGGAACTTCATTAGTGTTATTCTATGCTAACTTATTTCTATACTGGTGTTCCATCTATATATCATATTTACCTATTTCAAATAATTTTCCTAAATCTCTGGGCAATCAAATAATTTTGACTTCAAGAGCTCCAGATTCAGACTTCATCTCCCTCCCCTCCCGATTTGCTTTGGCTGTTAGGGTGCTACCTCTCCCTTCTCCCCACTTTGGGAAAAAAAATCTGGCCTTTTTTTCCTTATCATGGTAAAATTTGGGCGCCCCCCCCCAAATGTGGGTTTTGAATTTGTATTTCGTTTGAATTTCCCCTCTTTCTATTTTTTTTTTTTAAAGGCAACAATTTGAAACTGCTTCAGAAAGTGTCCCATCTGTTGTGGATCAACAGATTTTAGTCTGGGGGGGGGGGAAGATCTCTGTCAAAATCACTATCTGATATGGCCATATTAAAACTGACAGGCTTGTAGATGTCAATTGGTTAGCAAGTCATATGTCTTAAGACTGCCTGAG
This sequence comes from Oxyrhabdium leporinum, assembly GCA_032468155.1. Lineage (NCBI taxonomy): Eukaryota > Metazoa > Chordata > Lepidosauria > Squamata > Cyclocoridae > Oxyrhabdium > Oxyrhabdium leporinum. The sequence goes on from JANHFL010001499.1 coordinate 198,930, forward strand.
GGTGGCATATGAGGCCGTGGACCTACCGCGAGCTATGTAAAAGCCCTCTTTACAGCCACATGCATTTTGATGATGGAATGGCATCTGATTGATTCCCGTCTCCCTCCCTCCCTCCTTACATATGGAGGAAGAAATCATTAATCCTTTAAGCTTTAAGAAAATATAAAGGCCCTTTTTGGGTCCTAAAATATTTCCATTTTTTTTCATCTTTTTTAAAATTTTGCTCTATTGGTGTTAACAAGCATCAGTATCTTATACTATAAAGCTGAATGACACACTGCTGGTGGCATTTAATATATCTTGGTAAGGATATCATTCCTTAAGGCTAATTAAAAGGGGGGAAAATGCTAATTGTCACATTTAGTTCCAGTGTAGCTTCCGTATATAATTCCGGTATAATTCTGTACTTCTCTTTAGATTTTGAGAAATCATGGTGTCCAAAAGTTTCTTCAAAGATGAAAGAGAGGGGGGGGGGGAGAGGGAGGGAGGGAGGAAGGAAGGGAAGGAGACTGTTACATTAGGCATACAAACTAAAAAAAGGATAAGGAGAAAAAAGTAAAAGTGGGAATTATTCAAAAGCAGAATAAAGTTCGGAATTATAAAATTTTTCTTAATGCAACTGGCAATCTTGTTTCTTTGGTACAGGGGCACAAATGCATATGCCATTTGACAAAAGTGTGGATATCAAAAGAGCCAGGTTATCCAAGGTTAAGCACATGTGAGCATTCCTGTAGGTACACTAGTTATAGTCTGTGAATCAAAAACTGAAAAAATTTCATAGTGTATTCATAAGGTCTGACTTAAAAGCATGGTTGAGGTACAGGAAAAGGACAAGAGCACTTGTGATTACAGGCACACAGGACGATGTAGGCTAAAAGAAAAGTTGCTTCGGCATCTTGACTCTTCTCAGATTCAACAGATACATATTAACTTTTTACATGTTTCTGATTTCCAAGGACCCTATTTTTCCCAGGGAGCGGTCATTTCCCAAGCATTTAAGTTTTGGGGAAATTCAGACTTCTGCTGACCTTCAATCTGTCATCTCCAGAATTCAAAAACGTTCTTGTTTTGAATCAGACCCTTGGCAGTGTCCTTCCTGTAGTCCAGTAAGGTGGAACAAATGATTCTAAGGCTTGACTGTCCTTGTCTCTTATGGTTATAATGATCCAAAATATAATTTTTCTAACTTACAATGATGAATGTCGTGAACAGAGTCACAATATTTTCAAGGAGCATTCCAAAAGAAGAAATGAGTCTTAAATATATATATATATATACACTGTAGAATAATTTTAATTGTAGTTGAGGGAACAGAAACAATTTATGTGAAACGTTTGCTCCCTGTATTGAAATGAACAGGGCATAAACACAGAAAACCTGATATTTATATACACAAGGATGCCAATAAAATTTCTAAATTCTGATTATTTGCTTATTCAATTTATTAATTGATTAATTTATCAATTATTTTTTCCAAGGGGCCACATGAGAAACTCAGCCTATTGCAGAGAGCTGCTGCCACTGTGTCGCCATTGCCCTTCCCACTTTCTGCCCTCTGCCGCCACCACTGTGCAGATGCCCCACTGCTCACCCCAATGTCCTGGCCCTAATGCTGCCAATGCCCCACACCCTCTGCCAATGCCACCAATGCCACAGGCCAGACAGGAACTACCCGGAGGCTGGATGTGGCCCGTGGGCCATAAAATGCCCAAGTCTGACTTAGAAGATTAAAATGTATAATGTGAAACCATGGTTAACATACTAGCATTTTTAAAATTTCTGTAATGTTCAGATAAGACATCTGTCCCAGGAATGTCAGTAGTTCTTTTTTGCAGAGTCCACTAATCCAAATAACAAAATAGTCGAAAAACGTGTTAAATCTGTCGCTCACATTCTGAGTCGTGGAACCATTGGTCAATATAATAGACTTGGCAAAGAGGAATTGAAATTGGGAGAAGAAAGGAAACAAGCTAGAAAGCTCAGAATGACAGAAACAGCTTTTGGCCACAGTGAGTCACTGGTACTGAAAAAAAAATATATGGAAGTATAAAAAGAATTCAGGATTGAATAAGACAGTGAGTTTAATAGCGAGACTTAAATTCATTGCCTTTTTGAGATATCAAGTGCATTTATATTAAATCATTAGGTTTTTACTGGATAATTGTAACCTGGGAGCTAGGCCTGGATTTGCCAAACTCTTTCCAGAGATTTTCTGTGAGCTCACCATATTTAATTCACATTTCCTTACAAAGCCATTGTATATTTCCTCATACAGCCCCATAAAATAGCCTGCTTTCCCAAACTGCCTCTTACTTGCTAGATACAATTTTATTCTATTGCACATGATCTCATTATCTCATTTTTGTCACTTGATCTCATTTTCCTTGGTTCGAAAAAGATTTAACAATGAATGATAAGGATGAAATTATCAGCACAAAAAAAATAGACAATAATTAAATGTCAGTCATCCTTGTGACAGAGGAAATGCAATTCTGTATTGCACTATTTTTGGTACTGAATAGTATGATACTCATTAAGAAGGGCTCTTTTGGGTTGTTTTTTTTTTAAAGCTGGACATTTTTGCAGTGATTTCAAAGAGAAGAAATGCATTCTGCTTACTAAGGCTTTTTCCCCCTGCAGATTTAATTCTTTCTATGGAAATATTGGCTAGAAAATTGGCAAGAAATTGGATTATTTATGCATTAGAAGAAAAGTATGAATATCAAGAGTAAAAAAAATATCATAGTGCCGTTGTTTTGATGAAACCTCAACTTTTGAGGCTTTGTAAGCCGCCCAGAGTCATTTCTAGGTGAGATGGGCAGCAAACAAGTCAAATAATTAAATAAACAAACTTTTAACAAAATGACCAAAAGGATCTAATTTATGATAGAGCTTTTCTTCTGATACTCTGCAATGATACCCCCAATTTATAGCTAAAAATATATGTGTTGGATTATTCAGTAGACTTTTGGTGAACCAGCTATTTAGTTATCTAACTTGTTGCAAAACATTAGTATAGAATAGAATAGAATAGAATAGAACAGAACAGCACAGCACAGCACAGCACAGACTAGCCTAGCCTAGCCTAGAATAGAATAGAATAGAATAGAATAGAATAGAATAGAACAGCCTAGCCTAGCCTAGCCTTGCCTAGCCTTGCCTAGCCTAGCCTAGCCTAGCCTAGCCTAGAATAGAATAGAACAGCACAGCACAGCACAGCACAGTCTAGCCTAGCCTAGCCTAGCCTAGCCTAGCCTAGCCTAGAATAGAATAGAATAGAATTATTGGCCAAGTGTGATTGGACACAGAAGGAATTTGTTTCCAGCACAGAAGTTCTCAGTGTGCATACAAAGCAACTGAGTAACAATAATCGCAGTAATGATACTGTCCTGTAAAAGGATGTAGTAGAGAAGATGAGAAGGGTACTAATAATACTACAGCCATTAGTCATAGCTCTCTAATCAGATTTAACCTGCTGCATCATGAAGATAATTTATGAATGGTCTTTGAGAAGCGTGTCCTCACGACACCCCTTGCGTTTCATTCCTAGCCCATTGCTGAGGCAGCTTACAGCTATCCCTAGCTGCTCCAGTTTGCAAGTGTTGTTTTCCTTCTTCTCCCTTGGATGAACAAAGGTGCAGCACCAAGGACAACATAGTCAGAGAGAGTGATCTGCTCGCCTCCTGGCAAAACATTAGCAAGTTTCTGGAAATGTCACTCTCTGAGCCTTTTCAGCTTTCTTTCTTTCTTTCTTTCTTTCTTTCTTTCTTTCTTTCTTTCTTTCTTTCTTTCTTTCTTTCTTTCTTTNNNNAGAAAAAAAATCTTACCTGACACCTGATTTCTTGAAAATACAAGTTGAAAATTATTTTATTGCGTTTTCAACACAATCACCAAATGAAATAAATTGCCAGAGGTTGTAATGTCCAATAGATTGAATGGGTCTTTATTTAAATGATTTGATAGAGAAATAGAAAACAGATATATCACCAACTATGAAAGCTCCTATGAAATTGGGCCAGAAGTTGTTTGTCGTTGGTGTCTGAAGCAAATACTCAGGGATATTTTCATTGTCAAGCCATGGATATTTTTCTCTGATTCAGTATTCTTACTTTTTTTTTTAATGCTCTTTATTGACTTTCTTAAAAAATATTGTTTTCTGTTTATTGGTAGGGAGAACTTTCACACAAAACCATAAATTAAATCACAACAGTCTGGTAGCTAATGGAAAACATAACTTGCAGGTTCTCCAATATAGCTCTAAGAGTTATGGAGGTAATCTCTTACTTGTGAAAATATGTCACATATCACCTAATCATTTCTGCGTTTGCTGCATACTATTATGCGTACTGAACTCTTGAAAAGTAATTAGTTAGGAAGTGTTTGGCTTCAAAATAAGCCGAAACAGTATTGTTGTATTAAAATTTATAGAGACTAAATCCTTTTTTCAACTCTTCAATCTGTTTTTCAGTCTTGGGCAATATAGCTATGTTTTTGTAGATTTTTTATTTTTTAAAAAAATAAAGTTTTATTTGTGCTTTCTCTTGTAAGCAAAGCTGTTTAAAATTCCAGCCATATTTTTTTCCTTTTTTAAAAAGAACTCATCAAAACGTTAAAGAACTACATTTCATAGCTATCTGAATTTAAGCTTCTGTCCGATATAATAAATATTATTGAAGGGTTTTAATTTTCAAAAATACTTTTTTTTGTTAAAAGTTGAGATAAATTAGCATAGCATATAATTTAAAAACTAATGTCCTAAGGCTGTTAGGTGATATTGATGTTTTCCCCAATCAAGAAACTACATTTTGGTCAGTGTGAACTTCTCTCAAGAATATTATCTAACCTCTCTGAAATTTGAAATTTAAAAAAAGTGTGCATTTTTGTCACCAATTTTTGAACTTTTTAATACCAGGAAGCGACAAGTGCTTTTTTAGATACATAGATTTCATCAGTAAAATAAGTTCTTAGCTTTTTACCGTTTTATGGTTACTTTATAGATCCAATATATCTTGTCTTAAGCAGTGGTATATTACAGGCTGAATGATATACGATATATGATATATGGAGTGATATATGGAAATTCTAGATCTTGTTATAGAAAATTATAGAGGGGATAAAGGCAGTGTATGAAATTTGAAAGGGATTGAATGAAGAGATTGATGAGTGGAACTTCATTTCAACAATGGGTGTTTTCCATCATACAGCAGATCCCTGTATGTACTTATAGCTTCTTTTGAAGGCCACGATGCTATGAAATGGCATATAAAGATGCATTCTTGGTTGTAACAAGACAGGAAACAAATACCAATCACTTAACATAAAATAGTTCTGTTTCTCTCCTTTGACATAGAACTAAGACTTCTGATCTTCCTGGACCAGGCTTGTCAAACTGGCGGCCCGTGGGCTGGATGCGTCATGAGCAGGCCACGCCCACTCCAACGCCGCAAAGGCAAAAACATCACAATACCTCACACTACGTCACGTGACATGATCAAATTTGACACCTGTGTCCTAGCAGAGATAATAAAATCTTACAATTCACTGACTTAACATCTGTACTTTGTTGGTTGCAAGTCCATTAATACTGGTTTACTATCTCTTCAGATTTCCCAAATAATTCTTACATGAAATTAAACCGATTGACTTGTTTGCAGCTTCATCTTTTATTCCTTTTTCCTACTCCAACCGTATATTTCATTTCTTATTTTCACTATTAAACTTTAATTTTATTATAAATTGTCTCAAGATGCAGAACTATATTAAATCAGAAGAGTGATCAGATAGAAGATAAACTAAACATTATATAAAAGAATGCTTTGAGGGAAGAAGGGTAGAAGACACCAGTACGCGGTGGAGACATGCTTTTCATACAGCAACTTGCAAAATTAATCTCTAACTCTCCACTAAGGTTGGGAAAGTTTTCCCTCTGCAAAGAAACTACCAGTCAGAAAATACTTTAATAATTTGATTTAGCATAAGGCAACTTCATATGTTCAGGAACCATCTCCCAACCTTAATGATAGAAAAATCAGGTATTTTATTTAGATGTAAGTTCATGGATGATATTTATTGGATGTCATATTTCCCCCAGTTCAAAGAGGGAAGAACAAACTCACATCAGAGTGAATGAGGAACATATAATACTTCCATTCCCTTTAAAATACTAATGGGAAGTAAAGAGATCTAACCAACTTTTTCACTCCAAAAGAGCCTCAGTGTGTATTATCTCCTATTTACTTATCACACCCTAGTAATATAATTCAGGGATACATCCAAGTAAGTTCAATCCCATCTGTATCGGAATGTCTGCTTCTTTTTCAAATCATTTGCATAAACTTTTCCCTTTCCATGATATTCTGCAAGCAGCAGGTTGTAGTACGCTGTTATGGTCCTGTATTGAGGTTTATGTTTCAAAATGTTGTCCAGGTTTGAGCTACCCAGTCCTTTGTGTGTCTGTGTTGTTACAAATATTAACAGGTCACTTTGTTCTCACATGCAAGTTTTTATTGTACTATCAAAGCTTTCTCTAACAGCTTTCTTTAGCTTTTGTTCATCATGCTACATCAAAAGAAAGTAGCTTTGAAGATTGTCCTATATAAAAGGTCCCTCCAAAACCACGATACACTTTCATTTCGATTGCTGATTGGCCTCAGAAAAAATGATGTGAATTTCAAATAAAGGAAGGCGGAGGGAAGGCCAATGTGAACATCCACCATCCCCCCAAATGTGATAGTACATCTCCCAGTTAGTACACCTTCCATGGAAAGCTGTCAGCTGCACTTGCCTTTTATCAATATTGCTAAGAAAGTAAATTTGTCACCGTACAGCTGAAAATCTCTTCAAGATCTGCTTTAATGTTTCACGCTACGTTTGCAAAACAAGAGTAATAAAAATAATGACACCATTATTACTCTTCTTACTTTGTTTTCAGTTCATCACTTGCATATTTGAATAATGAATTATATTCACATTATCTCTACGTTCTTGCTCGTGAGTTCCTCTGCTGGCTGAAAGTAAAGCTATTATCCAGTTGTCAGTTCTGAAGAGCCATTCAACATAGCAAGCAGTGATTCTGACATGCAGATATACTACTCGGCAAAATTATCTAGTATACAATTTCAAGCTCTAAATGCAAAAATTACTTTCTGCTGTTTAAATGAATCTGGAGCAGTGCCGAAATGTTTTAAAAATGCATCTGGAATACACTTTGAGACATAAGAAACAATTGTAGATGATCAAAGGCTAATTAATACAGTTGTAATTTGCTGACCACTGTGTTATGAAATCATATGCGTATCTGCTCAGACACAAATTCTATTCAATAGAACTTATCTAGGGAAGTATCTATAGGATAGCAGTCCTGAACTATTAGATCCTTGTTCTGTTCTTTTAACATATGGCCCCTGAAACAAAGAAAATCCCAGCCATGTTCAATTTCACAGGATTCTTCATTCTGAGAATTTAATAGCACGCTATTGCTCATTTTATTAATGTACCTCCAATTCAACTCTATTCATTAATTAATCTTGTTTATGAAACGATTGTCAAGCTATCACAAGTCCACTAGAAACCCCTTCTTTGCCAATCAGAACTAAATTGTTAAGGTCCCCATAAATGGAAATAATTGGATAATTTAACATAATTTTGCAAAGGTGCCAGGTTTGTTCCCCCCCCCCCACATTTTTCATGAGGAACTGGGCTTAAAACATAGGATGTTTCCTAAGTCAACTTTAAGAGAAGGGCAGATGGAGGTGGGTGAATGAATTTATAATATTAATGCATAGCATTCATTTTGCTACACTGTTTACTACCTAAGATCAGCTAAGAAAAGCAAAGGTTGACTCCTTCAGGTTTGTACATCGTACTACTCACTGTTGAAAGATGGGCAGCTTTATGGTTAGCTGTACTCTCCTTCCGTACAGCTATCAGATTGCTGCTCACCATTACTGTTTGTGCTTGTACAAAGCAAAACTGTCTTTTCTTTCATCTGAATGATCTCCCTAATTAAGCAACAGTGTTCTGCGTGCCTCAGCGCATAGTCATGATGGCAAGATGACCACGGAAGCATCTTTGGGCAATGCCGGCTCTTTCAGCTAAGACATGGAGCTGAGCATCACCCCCTGGAGTCCGATATGACTGGACAGGGGAAACTTTCCCCTTTACCTTATTTATTTCATAGCATCACACTGAATTAGGTGTTCTTCCTACTTTGACCGATTTAGTCCTACTATGACCTAGAAATGAAATCACTCTGAAATCTAAATGAAATAATAATATTTAAAAAAAGTATGCAAGCCAGAGGACATCCCATAGAAAGTTGGGAGCCCAAAACCAAAATGACAAATAAAATAAAATTCTTCTAGTAAATAAGACATCAAAATACAAAATCCATTGTTGGAAGTTCTAATCTCCATCCTATGTCCGTGGACATTGTTAAAAGAAAGCTATATCTGGACATTCTTCTTCTTCTTCTTCTTGTGCCACATCTGTCATCAGACATTGGCAATCATCTTGGCGCTCCTATTTTTTATCAACAGCCGCACGAAAAAGTGCTGCTGAGTTTTGTCCAAAGCGGTCCCTCAGATTTTGAATCCATGATGTTCATCTTCGACCTGGACCTCATTTGCCTTCAATCTTTCCTTGGAGGATGAAATGAAGTATGGTGTATTTTTCCAGCTGTGGCATCACAAATGTCCGAGATATTCTAACTTTCACTTTGTAATGGTTTTGATGCTTTCCCTTGGCTTTCCCCGGCGGCTTATCCCCTCCTCATTTCTGATTTCGTCAACCCAGCTTCTACGTAACAATGCCTGTAAATCCACATTTCAAATGCTTCTAGTCTCTTCAAGTGGCTTTCGGTCAAGAGACCAAGTCTCTGCTCCGTAGAGCAGGATAGCAAAGATGCAACATCTGACAAGCCTGATTTTCAATCTTAGGCTTATGTCGTGACTGCAGAAGACCTTTTTTTTCATTTTGAAGACTGCTGTTGAAGCTTTCTCTATCTTTGTCTTTACTTCAGGGGTCATATTCTAGCTTTCATGTAAATTAGAGCTGAGGTACGTGATCCTTTCAACTTTTTCTAGTGGTAGAATTTATTGGTGGCAAATTAATGGCTTTCTTGCTGATGGCCATGATCTTGGTTTCTGAGGTGTTAAGCTTCAAGCTGTATTTTTCAGATGTTTCTGTGATTCTGTTGATGAGGAGCTGAAGGTCTTCATGCTTACTGGCTCATCAGCATATCTTAAATTGTTGATTCGAACACTGTTTACTTTTAGACCAGCATCGGTGTTTTCCAGTGCTTTGTTGAAAACTGACTCAGAGTAGATGATATTAAACAACAACGAACACAGGATGCGGCCCTGTCTGGACATAGAGGGTTTCAATCCAATCAAAAGGAATATGTTTACTTTTCTACTTAACCAGTATTATTTTCAATTGGTACAAGCTGATGTCTCTGGTGTAGTTTTAGAATAGAATAGAATAACAGAGTTGGAAGGGACCTTGGAGGTCTTCTAGTCCAACACTCCGCTGAGGCAGGAAGCCTTATACCATTTCAGACAAATGGTTGTCCAATCTCTTGTTAAAAGCTTCCAGTGTTGGAGCACCCACACCTTCTGGAGGCAAGTTGTTCCATCGATTAATTGTTCTGACTGTCTTAGTTCTAAGGTGCTTCTCTCCTTGATTAGTTTCCATCCATTGCTTCTTGTCCTGCCCTCAGTTCATACCATTCTTTTTAAATACTACTTGCAGCTTCCTTGAATTTAAGATGCTTGTATCCCATTCAAAGTCGCTGCTGTATTGTGGCAGCATGGAACAATTCTATAGTAATTTACATCTTTCTTTTGAAGAACTCACAGCCTGGGATTTTTCTTTTGTGAGTCAGACAAAAACATATCCCTGAAGTCCCAAAGGTGATTTTTCAAAAAGCAGCTGGAGTTTGTTTTTGTTTTTTGAAGATGTTTCGCTTCTCATCCAACATTTCGCTTCTATTCGCTTCTCTCTCTCTTAGAATTGTTTTTGGGTGAGAACCAAAATGTCTTCAAGGAAAAAACAAAGTCCAGTTGCCTTTCGAAAAAGCACCTTTGGGACAACCGTGACCTGGATGACTGAGAATCTCCATAGACTTCTCCCTGAAGGGAGTGAGCATACCTTGTCCCAAATAGCATTCTCCAAGCCTGAGCTCCGTGCCATGTCACGTTTCTTTTGCCAACCAACAACATTCCCGATCTTCTCCATCATGTATGTGTGGGAACAGGAGCATTTCCCTGTTGCGATAAGGGCAGCAAGCAGAAGAGGAAGCAACTGAGCCTTAATCTCCACACACAGCCCAAGGGGAAATGAACACTGCACTGAAATAATAAGATTGGTAGAGAGAAATGAATGGGGAAGCGCCCTTCCATTGCCCAGAAAATATGTCCATATGGCATCATTTTGCTTTCAAACTGTGGTGTTGGAGAAGACTCTTGAGAGTCCCAAGGAGATCAAATTAGTCAATCCTAAAGGAAATTAACTTTCTTTGGAAGGACAGCTATTGAAGCTGAAGCTCAAATAAGAAGAGAGAACACCTTGGAAAAGACCCTGATGTTGAGAAAGCTCAAAGGCACAAGGAGAAGGGGACGGCAGAGGATGAGATGGTTAGAGAGTATCATCAACACCATGAACATGAATTTGGGCAAACTCCAGGAAACGGTGGAGGGCAGGGGTACCTGGCATGCTATGGTTCATGAGATTGCAAAGAGTCGAATATGACTTAGCAACATCATTTGCCATGGGTGACTACATACTTACTATCACATTGTCAAAGATATGTCCTTCATCAATTCAGTTCCTAAACAACAACAACAACAGCTAAACAAAACAATTTAAAACCTTGGCTTCAGGGTATCATAATGCATACTCTTCACTGGATACTGATTCGGAGCTTTTTCCTTTACCTTCCACACTGAATGAACAATAGGATACGTAGTCAAGCCGTAAGAAAAGAATTTGCCTCTTCCCCTTACGATATGTTTCTTCCTTGTGTTTTTCATCTTGATGCCTTAGTGCGATGCTCAAAGGGAGTGGTGGCAGGCTGAAGATGAAATATTGTAGTCATGTGCAGACAATGCTAATGGCATACACATCTGAAATTATAAACAATAGCGGGTTAGTCTGTGCAAAAATAACGGAACCGATGCTCTTCTTTATTAAAGTTATACAAAGAGCTTCTGTGATCTTACCTATGTTGCTTAGAACTCGCATGCATAAGTAGGGAAAGTGACATTTTGAACACAAAAGCAAAGAAACTACATCTAGCTATGCATGTATATTTCCACACATCTCTCTGTTCTAAGCCACAAATTATTGCAACAAATTAGAAGAGAGTCCACTCTGAATTGGTGCTATTTGAATTGAATTAGTGTCAGGCCCTGCTCTACATCACTCCCATTAACTATATAATTTATGAAGGAACACTGAGAATTAAACTGCAAATATATACTAATTCACGCTGACCTTTTTCCAAGCCGAAGCCCTTTTTAGCACTCGGGATAGGTTTAACATTGCCCTACTGAGCGTTGTTATAATGCGCTGAATGGTTGTCCGTAATTATATAATGCAAATGACATTTGCTTTTTTTGTTTGAGCGTATTCCCTCAGATGTTTCCTTCTTTTTATCACGCTCCTCACACATCTGTGTCCCTAAAATGGCAGCGTCACCCCTCCTCTTTTGGTCCCCAAGTTCCTCGTTCTGTTTTTGCCGCCTGTCACAAGCAGCACCAAACGGTTTGGAATGAGCTGGGCTATGACATATCCTTCTGACATAGGTTGGGCTGCCAGCTGGCTGGAACAGGTGTAGACTGATTCTCACCATCAAATGGCGACGTAGATTTGGCACTGCCCCAGTGCGCAGACATGAAAAACCTGTTCTCTTCCAAATTTGGGGGAGGTGGAAAGTGGGCAGTTTGAGATAGACGAACTGCACTTCGATAAAACTTCCAGGGATTCATCTGCCTCTCCCCCCCCCCCCCACTTATCACTTGGTTTAAGATTTTTCATCAGGGTTCCCTGTAATCCAAACGAATGATTTGTTCCTTTGTCCCTTGTTCGATCAGATGAACTTTTCTGGCAGGAGCTCATTAGGGGTGCTGTTTTATAATCCATCATTTGAAGATCTACCTTTATTCCCTAGAAGATAACCTTAGCTGCACACACACACACACACACACACACTAGATATTGTGTGCGTGTGTGCATGCGTGTCATAGAGTAAACACAAATCACCGGCGTATGGCATCTATATTGCTTTGTAACCTCTGCCTCTGCAGTGCAATATAATTTTTTAAAGAAGTCACCTATGACCACTGCTATACAGTTACTAATTTATTACTAATGCAATAAATTCTGTAGGAGGATTAAGGAGCGCATGTGTTATCAGACTACTAGATGGATGGGGGACATAGAGATGGGAAAGATCTAATCAATATAAAAGAATCATTGTGGAGAAGGCAGGAACATAGGAGGATTTAATTTGATCTTTATATTTAAGAAAATTGACCTGAGCCACCTTTCATGAAATAATATGCACACTGGAATGCAATTAGGCGGCAAATGTTTCCAAATTTTGTAACATTATCCTGTTTTCAAAAATAATGAGGTCGAAAATAGGTTGGGCATTTGGGGAAATATGCACACAATTTAAATGTAAATTCTTACTGTTGTTTAAATGGCTAAGATCGGACAGAATGAGCTTAAGTTGAATACAAATGAAAATTGGCATGAATTAGAGATAGGCTGAGCCCGTCATCCTCTCATCCTCGTAGTAAAGACCTTTTTTTCTTTTGCACCCTGGCCTGTTTGAGCATTTGTGTGTGTGTGTGTGTGTGTGTGCGTTTCCTTTTTCTCCCCCACTTTTAAAACACAGACAGCCACCTCACAGGCTGCATTTATGCTGCTCCTGGTTTGGCTCCATGCCCCTGGTGGGCAGCTAAGCTGATTTATTTCTGGCTCAGCTGCAGCGTATCAGAAATCTCTGGGAGTGTGTGTGTGTGTGTGTGTGTGTGTGTGTGTGTGTGTGTGTGTGCTTACAAGGCTACAGCTCTGTGAAGCCTGGGCTGGGCCATTTTCCCATCAGCAGGAATGCCCAGCTGTTGGGCCCTCCTACTCCCTGGGTTCAGACCCAGTGGCATCAGGCCAAGTTGCTACCCTTTCACAGTTCTTTTGCCTTGTGAGCAGGGAGACGGTGGCATTCTGGCTTCTTCTCATCCCAGGGAACAAAGGCAGGGTGCATAGGATGCCCCTTTTATGGGAGCCTATCCCATAAAGAGCCTAGGTGGCGCAGTGGTTAGAGTGTTGAACTGCAGGCCACTTCTGCTGATTCAATCTAGCGGTTCAAA
>JANHFL010001499.1:235556-247579 GCA_032468155.1 Oxyrhabdium leporinum
GATTTGAACCGCTAGATTGAATCAGCAGAAGTGGCCTGCAGTTCAACACTCTAACCACTGCGCCACCTATGGTTGTTAAGTGAATCTTGTTTCCCCATTGACGTTGCTTGTCAGAAGGTCACAAAAGGGGATCGCGTGACCCTGGGACACTGCAACTGTCATAACTGTTAGTCAGCTGTCAAGCATCCAAATGTAAATCACGTGACCATGGGGATGCTGCAACGGTCACAAGTGTGAAAAAACAGCCATAAATCACTTTTTTCAGTGCCGTTGTAACTTCGAACAGTCACTAAATGAACTGATGCAAGTCGAGGACTATCGGTACTCAGCCTTAATGATCATTCCCTTCCTGGAATGTTGCAGGGATGGGCGAAAGGTAGGCCAGGATCTACTGAGAGGATGCAAATTCTCACATTCTTTTTCCACTCTTCTTCCTCTCACTCTTTGTCAACAATCAGTTCTAGTAATGAAAATGAATTGATGAGCTGAGCAAAGGTTCAAAAATACCTTCCCCCCCCCCATTGTTTCTAGAGCAGTGTTTCTCAACCCTGATGACTTTAAGATGGGTAAACTTCTACCACATCTTAATCTTCAGAATTCTGGGAGTTGAAGTTCACCCATCTTAAAGTCATCAACATTGAGAAACACTTTTCTAAAATATGCCTCCATCCTGAGCCAATGTGAAAATGCTAATCAATTTTTGGGTTCCAGTAAAACAACAAAGTGTCATAATACTCAAGTCTTTCTATTCCTGAACCATTTAAATTTTTAAGCAGCAAAATACCTGTCAAAGTGTGTTATCGCCTGCTTCCCATTCCTTTTGTTTTATGTGAGACATATAAATTTCTGAACCAGAGACTTTGGATAAAGTGTAACCTATGAGTGCAAATGAAATTACTATTTGATCTAAAAAAAAAAGAGAGAGAAACATTTGGAAGGCTAACTCTTATGACAACAGTATTTAATTAAATGAAGTTTAATATTATACAGACTATTTTGTTTGAGGAAGCTAAGCTAATGTTTCATTAATGCTTTAGGAAGAAGTCAAAGTTAAATGAGGTTTTAAAATGCAAAGTCTTCCCTCTTCCGTCTCCTGAACCACTGGGACACATCACTCCAGCTCTAAAAATAAAATGTACTTTAAAAATGTCCCACATAGAAATTCTATGACATCTCAGTGGAGTCCACTACTGGGATTCCTGATGGAGCATTTATGCAGATTCTACAATACAAAGAAAGAGTTGGATACAAATTAGAATCTTCATCCCTTAAAATCAATAGGGCAAGTTGGCTATTAGTTAGATGATGTCCCACCGATTTCAACAGAACGTACATTCAGATACTCCAAACCATTATTTTCCTTGTCAAAATTGCATTGTTGATCAGAGAAGAGCGCTATTACCAATAGGACGGGTGTTTTGCTTCCACATACCTGTGCTGCATGTATTTTATTTCTAAATTTATTACAACTCTAATGAATTAAGCAGAATGAACAATTGAAACCTCAGCAGAGGACTAACACTCAAGCAAATATCATTTAAAACACAAGATATTTGCACTGCCTTCCTAAGCATTTTGATGGCACTAGTTAGTTAGATCTTTCAAACAAAGTTGCTATCCAACAAAACTAGCCCATGTTTTTTTAAGATTCTAATCATGCCACCTGTTGTTTATTTGGCTTCTCGCCTAAACTGGATTCCCATCTTTCATTGAGAGAGAAAGAGAGGAAAAAAATAAGCAACCAGTAATCACAAATATCTAGCCTTTATTGAGCCAGAGATATGAATCAAAGTATGCCAACAAACCTCCAGATTTCTATGTTTTTAATCAGTGAGGGGACCTATACCTATGATACAGTTTTAGTACTTTATCATCATTACGGAGAAAAGAAAAAGGGTGTGTGGGATTTTAGGAGAGATTTAATCCAGAAATATATCTTGAAATACGGTATTCTGTTGAGCATATTAGGAGAATGGGAACAGTTTGTGTATTTCTTTCCACACTAAAAATGAGAGCAGATCACTTCAACCTTCATATCTTTGCACAACAGAAATGCTATCTATGACTATTGGTTGACACACTCATAGTAACTCCCTAGCAGAGAGATCCTTTTGTAACTTTCATGCTAGTTGTCACTTGAAAGTTCCCTGAACATCCATATTTACCGCCCATTATTTAAATATATCAGTTGCAGATGAGCTCTCCAGTAGTTTATGGGGTACAAAAATAATACAGTTGAAATATAGCTTGCAGCTACATCACCCTCAAGCTGTGATCCTGTCAACACTGTGTAAATTGAATGGGCTTACATTAATTAATTCAACATCTGGATGGGAATCCAAAGGAAACAGTGAGAAATATTAACAATGAAGAAAATTATGACGCTGAACTCCTGTGAAAAAGAGATCTCTACAAGATCTTCAATTTTCTTTAAATAAGAAAGTCAAGCAGAAATGATGTCAGATATGATAGTCTCTCTATTGTCTACCTATCTACCTATCCACCTATCTACCTACTTCTCTACCTCATCCCTGGCTTAATATCCTTCTTTATGACAACATACATAAGTAATATACACTATGTTCATGCTGTCCAGACAAGAGTCCCATTGATAGAGGCTAAGCCCACAATATTTTATTGCCTGAGACAGAGCAAAAAATAACCACCCTA
The DNA here is from genome assembly GCA_032468155.1 of Oxyrhabdium leporinum. Taxonomy (NCBI): domain Eukaryota; kingdom Metazoa; phylum Chordata; class Lepidosauria; order Squamata; family Cyclocoridae; genus Oxyrhabdium; species Oxyrhabdium leporinum. The sequence continues at coordinate 238,227 of JANHFL010001499.1, forward strand.
TTCATGCAAGTTAATTTTAGCATCTGACATTAGTATATCATATCACCACAGACTTATTTTCCTTCATTAATGGCAAGGCTGTGACGTGTTTATACCTTACAAAATTGGAATCATGCAAGTCATAGTATCCCCTGTGACATTTTATGGAAATGGGGAGAATGGGGGTCCAAATTTGCAAGATTGAAGACAAAGTGTCATGATTTGAGCCTATCCCACACAAACATATCAAAGGGGGATGTCAATCACCATGCTGCATCCATCCTTTTAGACATTTTAATATATACCTCCCTCCTCTCCTTGAATATTCATGCTTCCTCAAATGAAGTTGTGGATTTCTAATAGGTCCAATTACCCCTCTACTTTTGCAGCCAACCTGAAAATGCCACGAGGGTTGTCTATTTCTTATCACTCTTAATATGTTGACATCTCAACTTTCCCCAACAATAAATTTTGTTCTAAGGGATCGTGACTTAATGAATACAGTAGGATTTGCTTTTGGGAAACATGGACATGATTGCATTGGACAAGATGGTAAGTATGAGAGCATGACTAGGGCATGAACTACCAGACAGAAAATATGGAAGCCGGGGGCAGTCAAAACATTTCCCTTGGCTGCTCAGTTCAGATTGTTTGAAACATGTTTGTAACATTTCATAAAAGCCTATTTCTTTGACTCTGATCATTTCATATCAAAAACTTGTTGGTTCAGAAGACATTTGATATATTCAAAGGGAAGAAGACAGAGGGTACAGATGGCACTCACTACAGAGAATAGGGTAAGCTTTTAAAACAAAATATGCAACAGTAGAAAATAAACTTCTTTACCAGACATAAAGAAGCAAGCATTAAAATCATTATAGCTAAAAGAGCAGATTTAGAACATAGAACATGTTACCCTGGTCCGGACTCTTACAAAATTACTGAGAGGCATGACAAAAGTGGGAATATGTAAAGTTTAATTTATATTCTAATTTCCCCCCAAGACATTGCAAGCAATTTATCCCCATATTTTCAAAACATTTCTGTTATTTTCTGTTGATACTGGCCTCCCCAAGCACATGAAATGCATTGAATATGGTCTATGAATGCAGATGTCCATGAATGTACCGTAGATATCCATGAATGTAGATGTTCATGCATGGACACGTTAATGCCTCACTCTATGGTTAATCTACTCTCTATGGTTCTGTTGAAGAGCAACATTGCAAGGAAATGACAAAGCATGCAAATCATTAGCTTAATACTACTTTAGATGTAAACAAACATCTGCCTACTGGGGTTGCTATTGTTTTTCTGTTCCCCATCCGTACTTCTTTGAACTGTTCAGTTGAAGGGAAGCACATTCTAATCCCATTCATAAGGCCATGAACAGAGCTAAGCACTGTTGAACCATCAATGGTTAAGGTACATTCATACTGTAGCATATCCGAAACCATCAAATCACAGCAGAGAAACCTTCCATAGAATTAAATGAGTAATGGGCCTCAGACGAAGCTTTCTAAGGAATTTGCACACAATTAACTCATACTTTCTTGACTTGGATATAAGGCAGTGGCTAAAAGACTGAGGGCTGAGCAAAGTGAGCAAAATAACTCAAGAGTTTTCCGTCTTAAATGAGGACAAGTGCAGCCCCACTCTTTTGCAGGAATCTGTACTAACCTGAAAACACTGGGGCGGTGGCTGCTTTAAGAAGCTAATTCACTGAAGCTAATCCATTGTATGCAGCCTTTAAAAAAAAGGGGGGGGAGGAGCTTTAATGCACACTGGTCATCCCTGAATTGTGACCAGTCACTTAGTTACAAGGTTGACTCAGACTTCCATCTTTCCGAGGTGGGTAAAATGAGGACCCAGATTGTTGAGGGCAATAGGCTGACTCTGTAAACTGCTTAGAGCGGGTTGTAAAGCACTGTGAAGCGGTATATAAGTCTAAGTTCTATTGCTATTGCTACAAGGGGGCTTACAACCTGCATCTGAAGTTCCAACAATTACCGGCTTGTGGTCACATAACTTTGGGCACTTGGCAATATGACCACGATGGTCATTTGCAGCATCCCACAGTTATATAACTTGTTTACAACTGCACCCATAAGAAAATGTTAGTTCATTAAATGAGCACTGCATTTACTTAATGACCATTGCAAACCAAGGTGTAATGTGACCGATCCGTTTTATGACTCTAATCACGTTTGACTGTAATTACAGTTTGACTGTAATTACAGTCTTAACTTGAGGACTCTTTGTAGCAGAGAGGTGCTGGGCTTGCATCCTGTCTGATGGAGTTCATTCCTAAAGCATGCACTATCTTTCTGAGAGGATATGGGATGGTATAGAATAAATACATAAAGAGAAAAAAAATGGATGTGCAGGAGCTTGACATAAACCTCGAACCAATATCATCGGGACTGCACTTTCAGGTTTATGAACACAATTCATGAAATACATCATGGCATCAGTGGACTTATTTTTACACCAGACAGAGCATTCTCTTACAGCAAAAATGTTAAATTGAAAATTACATGAGTAGAACAGTTGAGTTCAGCCTGTTATACAAAAGAAAAACAAATAAAGAGAGGATACATTTCTTCTTTGCTGGTGGTCTTCAATTAGAACCCAGATGCCAACATGCTGGAGATCATCTAATTTTTTTGTAGTCTCTACCAAAAAGAAACTTGGACTGGTTTTATGCAATTCTCATTCCATTACGGTCTTTTACCCCCCTAAATATATTTTTAAGAACTTGCATCTGCATCGTGTATTTGAGTTTAAGGTAGAGTTTGTCAGGATTACTCAACACTACTCAGGATTTTCACAGGTCTACAAACCAGATATATACATCTTAATTAGTATTTTCAGTAACTTTAAACAGTATAATTAAAAACTCTGGTAACACATTGCTTATAAAAATCATTTTAAGCAGAAGCATTGCAGGTGCCAGCTTTGTTTTTAAAAACTAATCATTACTCGGCAAATGTCATACCTGTCTGCATGACAACACTCAAAAGTTTCTTCGTTTAAAAGAGGAAAAGCCAATATGTTAATTAATGGTGGAAAAAAAGTATTCTGCTGGTTAAGGATTCTGCTTTTTTTTTTTTAATGTTATCCCTTTATTCATTTTATCCCTTTATTCAGCTTCCCATTTTGCTGAATGTCAACACTTCACACTAAAGGTCTGAAGTTAATTGAATTTCTTAGTCAGAATTTGTGGTTTGAAGTGAATTCAATAGGGGAGACATTTTTGCATTTCCCACAAATTGGAAATACATCTCCCCCCAAAAGAGGGCAGAAGAGTTTGTGGGTTTACATACACTATGTGTGTGCTAATTTAAGTATCTGGGTACCCGTTTAGAAATGATTATTATCATTACAATTGAAATGCAATGCAAGTCATCAAGAGTTGCTAAGATTTTAACCAAGGAAGCTGTGTGTGTGTGGTCAGTCTGAAGCCAAATGCTAACATAATTCATTAGCAACTTCAAAGCTCCCCCTCTTACAGTTTTCTTTCTCTTTCAATTGTACTTCGACTGTACAAAATTCCAGACAGAAGATGCCTTTAGAGAGAGCATTATTCCTTATCACTTCAAAATTGGATGTATGGCTACTTCAGCTTCCTCCTTTGAGGATGCTCACACATGTTATCTTTGTTTTAAGAACGGTTGCAGGGATTGGGCATGTCTAATTTAATGAAAAGAAGGACCAGGGGGGGGGGTGTGACATGATAGCAGCGTTCCAAAATCTAAGGGGTTTCTACGAAGAAGAGAGAGTCGGCCTATTCTCCAAAGCACGAGAAGGCAAGAAAAGAAGCAATGGATGGAAATTGATCAAGGAAAGAACCAACCTAGAAAAATAAGGCAAACTTTCTTGACAGAACAATTAATCAGTGGAACGGCTCCCCTTCAGAAGCTGTGGGTGCTCCAACAATGGGGGTTTTTTAAAGAAGAGATTGAACAACCATTTTCTGAAGTGATGTAGGGTTTCCTGCTTCTGCAGGGGGTTGGACTAGAGGATCTCCAAGTTCCCTTCCAACTCTGTTATTCTGTTATTTTAAACAAACCTCTGCAGTTTTTTTACATCACCGTAAACATCAGCCCTGGATGTGAATGAATGCAGAAAAGACTATTTGTCTTCAGGCTCATTCTGTTTTGATGTAGTTATAAGGAAATCATATCTAATCTTATCCTAAAAAAACCCCTACAAATATAAAACAGCTACTTTTGCATTAGTTACAGCTAGAGAAAAAAAATCCCCTTAACAACTGGATTCCTATTGGAATGTGATTTTAACATATTTGCTGCACTACAACGATATGTAAACCAAAATGCAATTGCTCTCTTGATATTTATAACTATTTAGAAGTTTGATGGGATTCGGGCCATTCCTTATGCTCTCAGATTTGGATGGCTGACTTGCAACACCTTTTTGTAAAGTAGTAATATTTGCAAGACAACAGCAATAACATTCATTTCTGGATGAGCTTTCATAAAACTGACAGCACCAGTGTTTGTTTCATCTTAGGTCAAGTGCTTTAGTTGCCACCTTCTGGTCGTAAACTTTACCTCTGCACATGAACCAAGCTTTTCCCCATCTCCACTCCATTTGCAAATGGGAGAACAAGGAGATGTAAAGAAACAGATATAAAACGATGGTTCTGTATTTGACCAAAAGCAAAACTCTCTCTGGTGATCCAAGAAGTCCCTGGAACCTTTCTTCCCAACCAGGTGCATGAATTTGGCTATGGACAAATTGCTTGGGAAATGGGACTGAAATAAGAAAGACATCATAAATCCACTACTCACTTGCTATATGAATGGCTCTGTTTTTCATCCTGAAAAGGAAACAAAAATAAGCTTAAGGTGAATCTTCTTGCTCTCTGCTGGGATGGACTGCAATAATGAAATATTAACTCATCGGAATGTATGTTATTTAATTGGGTTCACTGTCAACTGCATTAAGACATAGTGGAAAGAATTGCTAGGGGAGGAAACATTAGACATGGAAATTATGATGCTTTCATTATGCAGCCTATTGTAATATGTGTCCCTTCCAATGCTTTTCGAAATAATTTTCTCACCGCAGTACAGAGGAAATATTTTGTTTCCATTATAGTTTATCAATGGCATATACATATGTTTGTGTGTGTGTGTGTGTGTGTGTGAGAGAGAGAGAGAGAGAGAGAGACATACACACATTCCTGTTTGCCCTGAACATATTAAAATAATGTAATATTTTGTAACATATCTCGAGATTAAAAAAAGAGAAGAAGGAAACCAGGAGCACCTTATTAGCTTTCCATTTCATGTCTCTTATGAAGTTTTGTTTGACAGAGCGTAAGATAGTGGTGAAATCCTACAGTAAAGGTTAAACTCCATTTTATTATGTTTACAGGATTTAAAGGGTAAATCAGGAAGTGCTTATTTAACGTCCAAGTGAAAGTGGTGGATTAGTAACCAGACCGAGACTTAAAAGCGGCCTTAATCCTTAAAAATCTTTGAAGGTGAAAGGTCATTCTTAACACCACAATGAGGGGAGAATAAAGCAGACAGAAGCTTCTGTTTCATCATTGCCCTTCTAATCCACTGAGGAAATGAGCAGATTCTCTCTCAGTTCAGCCCACTGCTGCCAATCGCCAGACTAAGGAAGCCTTTGCAGAATCAAAAGGAAGCAATTAAAGGAGGTTTATTCTGCAATGCTGAAAAAGGCAGGGCGTTTGAGAAAAAGGGAAACTAGACCCAATGAATATAAAGTTAAATGTATTCATTTATTTCTATTCATTCAGTCTGGACACATGCCTAAGTTGAAAGACAATTCACGTGTTAATTTGTTGATTGATTGAGAGGATAATAATCTTTGTTTGGGGATGTTTTCCTCCACTAAAGAACCTAGGAGTAAAAGCACCCATAGCAAATCCATTTTAAGACCAAGAATTTCAAATTAAATGCTAATTTCTTTACTTGTTTTTCAATTAAAATCCACAGCTTTTATATATGTATCACCCTTCATTTTTATCTCTTAACAACAATCTTATGACATAGGTTGGGCCAAGAGAAAACAAATGGCCCAATGCCACCCTGTAAGCTGCATAGTTGAGCATGGACTTAAATCTAAGTTTCCCCAGTCCCAATCCAACCAGTAGATCACAATGATAGTCAGACGTGCTTTAGAGATCCCAAAATAATATAAAATTTGTATGAACTTCAGTCCCAAGCTACCTTCTTGTCTAGTTCTCAAAGGTATTGAGATTTCCCGAAAAACAAAGGAATAAAGCAAAGAGAAGTTCCTGACTGGACAATTTTGAATGATTGTCCAAAGTAGTAGGATTTAGTGCTTTGTAAATCAAATTCTACCTTCAAACTTAGCTGAGCAATCTAAGGTGCCAGAGAGAAAGCAATAGCATCTAGATTTATATACTGCTTCATAGTGCTCTACAGCCCTCTCTAAATAGTTTATAGAGTCAGCATATTGACTCCAACAATCTGGATCCTCATTTTACTGAACTCAGAAGGATGGAAGGCTGAGTCAACCATGAGCCAGTAAGAATCGAACATCAGACAGTCAGCAGAATTAGCCTGCAGTACTACACTCTAACCACTGTGACACCACAGCTCCTTGCTGGAGACCTTTTCACTTATTAAATTTTACCCTGCCATGCAAGCTATTCTTTCTTCTACTTCCTTTGACTCTGAAGGGAGAGAATCTATTGTACAAGGTCTTGAGAATCTATTATACAAGCTCTTGAGTTTGTGCAATTATTTTAGCTTTGAGGAGTAGGAAGAAATGAACATGGCTAAGATCTTATGGATGTTTAGCCAGCAACAAACTCCCAATCTGTGAGCAAAAACAGGAACAACTTGATTAGGAAAATCACAGGAACAGGCTTGGCAGCACAAGTCAAAACATTGTGTATAATGGCACACTCATTAGTATACTCTGGTGCTGAATACTGCGCACCTGTAAGGGGAAGAAGTTGTCATACCAACAAGATTGATGCTCACCTTAATGACAAAATGAGAATATCTGGAACCCTTAACCCTTCTCTGATGGATTCATATTCTTTCTAACATTGCCCCTCCTGATCTCAAATGACAACAGACAGTCCAGGAGTGGAATAAGATAAACATGTCATCAACCCCTAGAGATCTTCCAATGCATAAACTATTAGACTCTCTACCTCTCACCAGGCTAAAATCTGGGAAACCAATTCAGAATAACATACCACAGTCTTACAATCTAGATGAAGAATGGCGATTAAGATGGATCACTTTCGATAACCACAATGAAACAGACCACACAAATCCAACAAAACCACTTCCAGGAATGCAGTTACCCCGGAAAACATGGAGTCACCTGAATAGAATCAGGACAGGACAGGACATGCCAGAACTAAGGCAAAAGTCTTTAAGTGGGGAATCGCCGAGAGCCTGCAATGCCACTGGAACAAACTACAACACATATAGTTCAAGGATATCCCCTCAGGAAATTTCAAGGCACCTGGGATGATCTCACCACAGCTCTACCAGAAGCAGTTAAATGGTTAGCTCCCTTAGATATCAAATCATAACATCTATCCCATTGCAAATCTATAGCTCCATGTTATAGTAATAAAATCCGTTAAAGCATATTCTGATGCTTTATTTAAGCTACATTTGTATTTCAGTGATTGCATGACATCTGCAGATGCCGTACGATATCTGTGGGCATATTTCTCATCTACCTGCAGAGCATTTAGTGGCTCCTGAGATGCCTCCTAATAGATCATAAGACTGCAGTCAAAGTGTAATATATGAAACGATTTAGAGCCTACTATTTTCTAAATATTCCTACATATTGTGTAGACAAATCTTAACTTTTCCTGAACAATCAATATACCAAGGGAAAGCTATCCCATATTTTAGCTACTGAGGGTTTTTTCTTTCAATATGAACAGCCCTTTCAATATTTATACCAAACTCACCATTATTAAATCACTGGTTAAAAAAAAAAGAATATGAAGGGTCTGCTGTAGTTTAATCATATAAACTAGCACAGACATTTGTCATATAAAATTGCCTCACACAAACAGATGAACTTTGCTTTTTTTTTTAGTCATACAAGGATCAGATTTTTTTTCTTGCCTAAGGTACTTTTGAGCTAGTCAGCTGCTAACTTCTCCAGCTTATTTTTTCTCCAGAACTTGTAGTTAAGTGTTATGTTTAGTGTGTAGAGCCACATTATATTATCTACTCTTTTTTAAAAAAAGAGCCTGCGGTGTGCTTTGTGCAAACTGTGAAATGTGACACATGCCTTGGTGGACATTTTTTCAGTGACATTTTTTTTTAATACCTTTTCCATGAGTCATTTTTTTGCACTGATGTCTCAGATAGTTTAATCCTTTTACTCCTTTGTTTAAATATCTGCCTCGACATTTCTGCTCCCTACCATTTTATGCAAAACTGTAGAACACAAACATTGTAAAATACACTGAGTCAATCTAATAAAAACAGCGGTAATGCACAGAAAGAAAGAGCAGAAAGAATGAAACAGGTATTTAAAATATAAACAAGATAAAAAGGTAAGCTTGTTTTATGCAATATGAATGTACCATAGCACTCAGGTCAACAGTGTCAAATTTGGCAGAGTCTTGCTGAACTTTTCCTCACTCTCATACAGCAAATGGATAACCAAGATATATTCCAATTATATCTGGCCATCACGAAAATGGAAATGTTAAGAGAACGGATAGCTCTTTCCCCCAAATCTTCTGTCCATGATTTGAGAAGGAGCTTTGGTAGCATAATTAATTTGAAAGTGCAGATGCCCACTTGTATGGCACTGGATACAGATTAGAATACATGAAATATTCTTCTAACTCTAAAGAGACCTTATCATTTTTCTCCAGTAGGGAAGGTGTGGGAGACAACAATCTATGTTTATTATCTATGGATAATTTGTGGTTGAAAGTCAAGTGATTTTTAAAGCTTTTGCTGTTCTGAATGTCTAATTTGTTTGGGACTACTTTCAATTTCAGGTTAAGTGCTTTTTTTGGGGGGGGGGGAATGTCCCACCAAAGAGAGTAAAGTGACTGCCTATGAGAGGAATCTCATGATTTTTTAAAGATTAAATCTTAAAAAAGCTCTCTCTCTCTTTCTCTCTTTCTCTCTCTCTGGTGGGATCTCCAGCTAACCTGAAGGGAGGATAAAAAGGGGGCTGAGTTTAGAGTCCTTGTGTTGCAATAAGCATAGTCTGGGCCTCACCCAAAAGCCTTATTTTGCTGATCACAAGGGAATGCAGTCAGCCTAGTGAGGTTCTTCTTCTTCTTCTTCTTCTTCTTCTTCTTCTTCTTCTTCTTCTTCTTCTTCTTCTTCTTCTTCTTCTTCTTC
>JANHFL010001499.1:257882-270926 GCA_032468155.1 Oxyrhabdium leporinum
AATAATAATAATAATAATAATAATAATAATAATAATAATAATAATAATAATAATAATAATAATAATAATAATAGTTTGCAGAAACCTTCATAAAAGATGGTCATCCTTTTAAATTTGTAATGGTGAAAGAGTTAACATAATCACCAAAAAAAGGCATGGAAAAGTTTTTAGGTCAACTAATTGCAGGAACATCTAAGGATGATTCCATGGACTCAGAGCCACATCTGTTTTATGGAATTTACATTAGTCTTCAGTATTCTTATGCTAAACATTAGAGTGTTCCTTGGTTTTGATTCATTTGAACAGATTACCTTTCAAGAATATGCCTTTTTAAAGTGTTCTCCACTTCTAGCTTTGCTTTTTGCATATTTGCCTTCAGTCTTTGTGTTAATAATATTCTATTATGGATTAAATATTATTTATCCTTTTATTTCATGAGTGTTGCTCCCCATCCAAATTGTTTCTTACTCATAGAATCCATTAACAGGTGAATTTGCATGTGATATTTGGTAAAACCTTATCACTTTCCCTGCTTACAACCTCTCAAAAATGTTTTGAGGACCTGGAGAACATAGGCAGCAAAGTCTCTGTACAACTGTATCTTGGTACTAGTTGTGACCTTTCCAGAAACTAATGCGGTGCATAATCATCAATGCGTTTTAATTGGACTATATTGTAATTTGTTCTGTATGGGGTTCCCCTGTAAAGACCGTCTAAACTGATTCTGCATGCAGTGGCCTGAATGGCATTGAACGGCTCATCAAGATTTCCCCAATAATACCAATGCTCTGGCAGTAACACTTGCTGACAGTCAGCTTCTGGGGCATAATTCAGGTGTTGCTTATCTCCCACATGGTTTATGGCCTCATTATCCTCAAGATCACCTGCTCTGAAACCTATCTGGTAAATACAAAACTATTGTAGAGCTTTTTAAGAGAAATGAAAACTTGGTTGCAGGAGAAAGGATTTGGGGGATATCAACCCTGAGATCTGCCCCTCTTGGTTCATGCTATTATGGCTTATATTGAATTAACAAAAATAATTTCAGCTTATTGTGGTTTTAATTCCTGCTGGTTTAATTCTTGCATGGCAGGCGGTGCAGCATAGAGGCTAAACAGTGAACCAAAAATGAGAGACCCAGGTTCTAGTCTGTTCTTGGCCACAAAAGCTTATCGTTGGTCAAGCATTCCCTCTTAGCCCAGTTTATCTTGTAGAATTGTTGCTGGGGAAAATATGAAGAGGGATTACTATGTATGCTGCCTTAAATTCCTAGTCAAAAGGCAAGATGTACATCTAACATGTGAATGTTCCTCTTTTGCTATTCCTAGAATTGTTATTTATATGGAATGTTTTATTATTTTCCTTCTACTTATAATTATTGTGAACGTTGAATTTATTTAAAGTAGATCTATGCCTACTTTAGTTAGTCTTTCTCTTTATGCATTCTGAACAGCATCCAGTTTTACAGCTGTTCAAAGTGCATAAATATTATCAAACATTTCATGTTAAAGAATTTTCCAAGGTAACTGTAGAGAATAGTTTACTATTTATCTTCAATAAGTTAAATTGGTCTAATTTGAGAAAGGTACAATTTCTTAAGAAAGGTACAATTTCTTCTTAGGATTCAAATGAAAAAAAATGTTTGGGAATACTAGGGCTATAAGCTGGAATGGGAAAAATGAAAAATATCATGGCAAATCACTTCCATATTGCCAAGAACAGCACATGGACTTGTATTGTCTATGGAGATTCTCAATCACCTAAGTCAGAGTTGCCGCAAAGCTGCTTTCCCAAAAGCCAACTGGACATACTTGGGGGGTTGTTTTTTTTTCTTTGAAAAGTTTCACTTCTTATCCAAGTGGCCTCGACAACTCTCAGAGAACTAATGACTGAACTTTAGAATGCTAAGAGTCCAGAACACTGCAAAGAATATAACTCCTTTTATTCGCCACAAGTCAGTTAGAACTGAAGAAGCTTCTTGGATGAGAAGTGAAAGGTTTTCAGAGAAAAAAGAAACTAAGGAAGTCCACTTGCCTTTTGGAAAAGCACCTTTGGCATGGGCATGTATTTTACATGTCTGTTCTGCATATCTATCAGCTTTTCCTTTGTGTTCACTCCTTTTATTAACATGGTACACACATTATGTTAATGAGATCCCCAAGACATCTGCATTCTTTCAGTCAGTTATATATTTTATATGCTTTTCAGTGATGATAAAGGTACTAAGCAACTCAACACTGTAATTTAATTCTTTGCATAACTATGCAATAGCGGATGATGGGAAATACTATTACAACAGCTTTGAACACTGAAAGAGTTAAAGGAAAACCAGATTTACCAACCCCGGTAAGTGGGTCAGAAATCTAGGAAAATCAATTCTGAGGAACCAATCAGAAAAGGGAAGTTCCCCTCTCAGTTGCACCTTTCAAAGAGGAAGGAGAGACTCCATTTTGTTTTTGCCTTTTTTTCTCCTCCATGGCCAGATGGAGAAATTATATTTCAGGGAATGATAGTGCGTGCAAGAGGCAAATGGAAGCAGTTCAGAATATAATTGACTGTCATCTGAGCTGCATTGTGCATTGTCAGTGGTTGTTTGTGGAGCTCCTGGGTTGAGGAAGCAGCTCACCAAAAACCTGAATCAGTGTTGCTCATTCTCTGGAAAGGGGTGGTCCTTATACCATGCCCTCCCATCTGTGAAATTACTGAAGGAAGGGGAATCAATACTATCAAAACAAATAGGGATTTTTCTGGGGTGATGGGGTTGATGGAAGCTTTCTGAAGTTGGCTTTTCCCATGAGTTGTGGCTTGTGGATGGAGAGGAATCATCAGAATCAAACCCACCATGCTCTGTAGACGTATGTGCCCCACTATATATATATACACACACACACACACACACACACACACACACAAGGTCCACAAGCATCTGTGTACATGTATGTATGCATCCACAAATGATCTACACCAGTGGTTCTCAACCTGTGCTCCACGGACCTCTGGGGGTGTGTGAGATGTCATCACTGGGGCTCCATGAAGGCTTGTAGAAATGTTATGATTTAAATCTTAAGCCTTGGGGGTCAATGGCCATGGTCCATAGCCACAAAAGATATCAAAAGGGTGGGGGGCATGGTGAAGAAAAGGTTGAAACCCCCCGCTCTATGCCTATCAAGGAATTTAAACCTTAACAACTGATCATTGTAATAATTTAAGTCACTCCAGTAACAAACTTGGGTTGTGACTGTCAATAGTGTTGGAACTATATAAGGTTAATGGGAAACAGGAAGGAAGAATAAACCTACTTGAGGAGATCCTGACATTATAAAAGGGCATAAACATCAAAATGCAACAAGCTTTCCCATCACAAATCCCCCCCCCCAAATGTTCAGGAATGAGCACGCTACAGAATGTTTGGTGTCAGCTAGACACACAAAATGGAAAGTAGGCTGTGCCTGTGTTTGTGGTAGAAGTGAAATACAGCAGGATTTTATTGCAGGTCATTCTGGCATTGAATAAATTTCAGCCTTGACATGTCTCAACAGAATTATGTCTTAAGAACTCATTTAGCTGTAAGTAATTTAATAATGTAAGGAGATAGTTATTAATGGCCATTTTTGTGTAAGCATATTCTGCCAGTTAAAATACAAATAGCAGCAGTATCGACATGATACCGTTCACTATTTTCTTTTTCCTTGAAATCTTATGTGACAAAAATAATCTGATTTTGTTCATTGCCAAGTTTGTATAGGAAGAGATGTAAAAATCCAAGAAAGAAAAATATGATGAAGTGCTTGAAATGATGTTATAAGTATGTTCTGTTCCTTAAAGATATGTAATAAATTATGGGGGTTATATTTTTAAAAAAGGTACGCCAAAAATACAAAGCTGTTGACAGTTGGCAGGTTGTGGGATCTCAGGCAAAGTGTTTTCATGTGTCTCTCATCGTTCAGCAGTAGTTCACACATTGCACAAAGCTATATTTCATTTCCCAAGTTAAAGGCCCCTTGATTGTTTTCCAAAACTAGAGTTAGTCCAATGCCAAGAGTGTTTTTCATGAACTTTCTAATAAGGAGGTTGACATCTTTCATTCAAGTTGAGACCAAGCAGTCATAATTCCTCACTCTATACTTTTTCTGTAAAGTCTGGAGTTGAGTCAATACATCAAGCTGCTTTGGACAAAGCAAGTAGTAATAAGTTGCATAATATCTAATCAGACCATTGGGTCCTCTAACACAGCATTGTTAGAAGCTTGCCCTACCTGGTCCTCACCATGAGTGTATAACTCTCATTATCCCGAGTGAATGGGATAATTAATGGAGCTGTGGTGGCACAGTGGTTAGAATGCAGTATTGCAGGTTAATTCTGATCAGCTCAAAGTTGGCTCAGCCTTGCATCCTTCCAAGATCAGTAAAATGAGGACCCAGATTGTTGGGGGCAATATGCTAATGCTGTAAACTGCTTAGAGAGTGCAGTAATGCACTATACAGCAGTATGTAAGTCTAAGTACTATTGCTATCGCTAAGATGGCCATTGGTAATTGCCAAGAGCATAATGGAGATTGCAGCTATCCTACATTTCCAGCTGGCATTAACATGACAAGGACCAGTCTATACTGATTAGTAGATCTATAGAGTTTAAGCAAGATGTTTTTCAGCATTAACTAGAGATACTAGGGACCGAAGCACCATTGAAATGTGCCTCTATTATAAATGAAGAAGCAGCAATTCTTGAATTTTTGCCCATTGCTCCTTAATTGCAGCTGTTTAGGGACATCTGTCCTGAGAAAAGATGGTAATTTTGAGTGTGCATTCTTTCTTCTTTACAGGGGTTCTTCCCTGATTCTCATCATGGCTTTAATTTCTGAGCTTCAAACAATTTCCAAAGTGAAAGGTGAAATATTTTATCAGGTGCACAAAACATGACATCTTCAGAACATCTGTCATATATAACTGAGCATTAGATATTATGAGTTGGCAACTCGGTTGCTCAATATAGTACTTTATTTTCCAACTCCCTTTTTCATTCTGAGAGTTGGGAAGCTTAAAAACAAATGTATCATATTATATAACATGTTGTAATTGCATAATTACCCAAATACTTCATCAATCTTCTGCAACCTAGTGTTTCCAAATCTGTTGGAGCAATTCATAGAATGTCAAGTTAGTATAGCCTTTGGCTGTGTTGGCTGGGGATTTTGGGAACTAAAATCTGAAAGTCCCCATTATGGAGGAAGATCTGCTATACCAGGAGTGTCAAACTCGATTTCATTGAGGGCCCCATCAGGGTTGTGTTTGACCTAGGTGGGCCAGATGGGTGTAGCCAGCTTGACATCACTCATGTGAGGAGACACCTGTCGTGGCCTGGGTGGGGTTGGGGGGAATCCTCCTGCAGTCCTGTGCCAGTGAAAATGGAGCCATGCGGGGCCCTTCTGAGCTCCATTTTCGCTGGCAGAGGCACCACGGGCTGGTCCTTTGCTGTTTCTAGGGTGCCCCATGGGCCAGATCTAAACACCATGAGGGCTGGATCTGACCCATGGGCCTTGCATTTGACATCCCTGTACTATATAGAATGAAAATCAACATTTCACCACCATGCCTTTAAGTTATTTTCCCCCAAAAAATATTGATTTGATTAAGCAATACCATAGATTACTTGATGCCCTCTAAATATGTTGTGCTAGAATTATCATCAATGGCTATTGTGCTAGGAAATTCTGGACATTCAAATTCAAATATTTGGCACCCAAATATTTGGTGGGAGACTAATGTTGGATATGAATTCTACATGTTTTATTATATCTCTTCCTTCTTTGTCATTTGTAGTTCATAACAATAGGTAATGCAGGTAGGTTATTGATTTCAATAGCTTCACTTCATTAGGTAAAGCTAGGGTGAAAAAAAATGAGGAAACCTGTGGCCAGTAAAATTGTCATATACTGTAAGTTACATTTTCTGCCTGCAGACAAGATGCAAAAGAATTATTCATTCATTTCATCTTGTCAAATTCAAGGGGTGCTTAGTTCTGGCCCACGGGCCATCCTGGAAACAGTGAAGGACTGGCCCTCAGTGCTTCTGCGAGCAAAAACGGAGCTCGCTGGCAGAGGGCTGCAGGAGGCCATCACAGTTGAAAATGGAGCCCAAAAACAGAGCTTTCCCTGGTCTGACCTTCCTCCACTGGAGAGAATGAATCACCCCAGCTCCGCCCAGGCGACCACAGGTGCCCCCAACATGAGTGATGTCGAGCTTGCCATGCCCACCCTGGCCATGCCACCTTCTCCCCTCCACCCCCCGAGGTGAAACACAATCCTGATGTGGCCCTCAATGAAATTGAGTTCGACACCTCTGATCTAGAGTATAGCCCACTTTTTATTCAGGAGGTTAAGACCGTGTAGAAAGCATTTCCTTCCATTTTTCCCTACAAGAACAAATCTGTGAGGATTTATAGACTTAGAAAGAGAGAGATTGACCCCAATACTCTCAATTAATTCTTTGGATGAGGATGGACTAGAATTCGGGTCTCCTGTTACTAGTCCAACATCTTAACTACTATGCCAGCCTCTCTGGTTTCTGAGACCTAGTCAAGTGTTGACAAATGATGGAATATGTAAATGTTCCTCAATCTCAATCTAACTGTATTTCATGTCAGTATCAAAGTCTGAGTGGTAATATTCTGATATCCCTGCTACATCGGAGGTGGTTGAATACTTACCTGCTTCCGCTGTGCTACTAGTTTCTAATTGGAATTTGGCAGACAAGTGCCATGGGCACCTTTGAAACGCAGTCCTTTATATTCAAATGCACCCTGCCTTGCAAAGCATGTGGCCGAAAGTGGCAAATGTATCATGGATCCATGCTTGAATTGTTAAGGCAAACTTCAAGAGAAGAACAAATTGATTCCTAGTTACATCCTTTAAACAATCTATACTACTGAAGGGAGGAGGACAGAATTCTTCACTTTCATCTTTTTATACATAATCTCCAGGGGAAAAAAATACACAACATTATCTGGGGTTACCATTCTTCCCTTCAGAATGATTTCATTCCAATGCATATCCCGTAATATTTTGATCTCCAGGCTTCATGAATCAGGTTACATGGGAATTCATTGCATTTGATTTACCAAATCACTTTGAAAAGTCTTTCTTTTCCCCCTAACTTACTTGTCTCCAGAGCTCCTTTTTAAAAAAAAATGATTTATAAACTTGGGAGACAGGCAGCTTTTAGATGCAAATTCAGCAGACAGGAGCCCTGTAAAAATGTTACTTTGGTTTAAATAATCAATGAGATTTCCAAAACTTTTAGGCTTTGTTCTTCAGCACAAGCCTTATGACAGAGGAATGCGCACACTATTCCCAGTCTCAGTGCATCCCTTTCAAAATAGCTCCCAGTTATTTCCTAAACTGCTCTTTTGAACCTAGCAAAACTAAAGGGGTAGTGGTGGGCTTTGTTCTTTTAGAAAAATATCTGTTTCTCCTAACATCTAGAAGCTATGTAAAAGGTGATGCTCTTTGTATTGGGAATCGGGCTGCACAAACGGCGGGAGAGTGTGCAAAGCTCCATTTACACATGTGCTGGAGCTGTGGTGGCGCAGTGGTTAGAGTGTAGTACTGCAGGCTACTTCTGCTTACTGCCGGCTGAGTGCAATTTGGCAGTTCGAATCTCACCAGGATGAAGGTTTACCAACCATCCTTCTGAGGTCGGTAAAATGAGGACCCAGATTGTTGGGGGCAATATGCTGACTCTGCAAACTGCTTAGAGAGGACTGTAAAGCACTATGAAGTGGTATATAAGTCTATATGCTATTGCTATTAGACTGCATGAGCAAACCCATCCCCTCCCTTCTGCCACCGCTGGTCCCAGTCAGCGAAGCTGGAAAGTTTGGGGACCACTGTCCCAGCTGACATCTTTAGGTGGTTGGCTCCTCCTGGTAGTCTTGTTGATCCATCCACATTTATTTCTATAATAATTCCATTGAATGGCTGTGGACTTTTCCATGTGCGATCATGCAGTGCTGCTCTTGCATGTCCCCACAATGGGACAAGAGTTTTTCAACTTAGAGGGATGAAAGGATTACAGGAGCTGTTCCTGGATCTGCAAGTTTAGGTAGCTTCCCTCTAGCAAGAAATCCCGTTTTTCCCCCCAGTGTCTCCCTCTTGAAATATCCCCTTCTTCTAGCAACAAGATGCCACAGCATCCGTGTTTCTCACTTGAGGGAAGAATGGCTGTGCTGCTACCGTACCTCACAGGAAATAGTCTGCTTTATCCTTTCCTTCCCTATAATGAGCTAGCTGAAGAGTGAGGAGATAAAGACTAGAAGCATCCTGGTTTTGGTGACGCCCCATTTCCCCATTTAGCTCAGACTTATTAAAAATACTATGAGGACTGAGTGATAAGTAATGCCAACAGTGCTATAAGTCACCAACAGATGGTAGTACTAACATATTTTAGAAGCTCTGGCATGGTTTCTTTTAACTGTTCTGTCAATAATTTGCTATGAGTGTAGGTCATACTGCTATTGTTTGGGGAGCACTCATTGGCACACTTTAAACAATGTGCCCTGATTGATTGCTGTATGAAGACTTCCAATATGAAGTTCACTGCCAAATGCAGGCTATTTATGGTCTTGACGATGACTACTGTGTGTCACTAGGCCAAAAAAATAAATAAAAAATGCAATGATGGTGACTGGGTAAGAGCTGATTTGTTTGATCAGAAATGAAGCGGATGACCTGTGACATCAGCCAACAAGTTCACATTAGAAAAAGTGATGGCTTTAGAAACAATGGTGAAGGAACATTTCAAAGGAAACTTTGCTACAATGTGACAGACTTAAGCCTCACACCTCACAAATCACCCAAGAGGTAATTGCAGCGCTGGAGGTCACCTTCCTAGTTCCATCCACTCGATGTCATCACCCACCCACCCAAACTAAAGAAATATCTTTGTAGGCATCTATTTGACTCAAATAAAGAGGTGGAAATGACTGTCTGGACCTAGTCGTGGACCTGCAATACCTCTAAGAATCATGTCTATCATTGGCTGAAGTGGGTAGCAAATAGTGATTATACGGATAAGTAAACACAAGTTACCTAATTTCAGGGATTTACTAAAATATTCCTATTTAAATTAAAATTCCAGAGATAGAGTTAATACTTTTCTTTCAACTCTATAATAACTTATTTCAAGATATTCCAAACAGTAAGTGGAATAGAGTATGCTTAACATGGATACTATCTTTATATCTGTTACATGTAGTACTTTGTATGGTGGTATCTATGCTTGAATATAGAATGTTAGTTCCATATTTGTGCACTCTGCCTAAGCAGCACTGAAGTTCCCCCTCCCGATTCTTCTGCCTTTGGGAAATGCAAGATGGAGAGAGTTCCCCCCACCCCCAAGACTTGGCAGTATCAAAATTATCACAGATATGTGCCAGGGGCATGATTAATTACGTTTAGTGGTAGTTGAAAATTTGAATCACTCCTTGAAGACTTGTATATAGAATGCAGAAATGTTGAAGTTGAATTCACATCTGCTGCCATTTCGTGAACTGAGATCATTTGGAGGAATGCAACCCATTTGGACTTAGTACTGAAATATCACTGGAAACACATGACTTTCAAACTTACAGCTACTCAACAACTTTACATAAACAGTCAGGGGTAAAGATGATTACAATAGGAAGAAAATAGATATGCTATGTTTTTTATCTAGCTAGATAAGAGTGTATGGAAAGATAGTATGGTATGTATAGATAGAATATATATTTTATATATATGTATAAAAGATATAGATAAAAACTCTTTTTACAATCATGTAATCCCTTAATTTGGGGTAGCAACAGGGTGACTAAATGGAGCCGAGTGTTTACTGGCTGGATGCCCTTCCTGATGCCCATGTGGAGTTTGCAGCAGATATTTTTTTTCCTTTATGCCCTAGGAGAGAAATATCTTCTGCTACCTAGGATTGACCTCTCAACCTTCTGAGTGGGAGGCGAGTGTCTTCACCACTAGGCCACCACATCGCTCATATAGATGATATAGATACAGGTATAAATACAATACAGATATAGAATAAACCAAACACTGATATCTACCAAGGTTGTTGTATAATTGTAAATTGATGGTTCTTTATTCTAATAAAAACCCAAGTACGGAAATGACAACTCAACAAAGACAAATATCAAGCAATGCAGATTTCCCTCTCCCCACATTCCTTTTTTTTTTGCCTTTTACAAAAGAGAATAGATTTCTGAGCGTTTTGGTCAAATAACAATTCCCAACATGCCATTCATAAATAGAAGCATAATTAATGTGACCCGGATTGCATCATCCTAACATTGCAACACTCCTAATTCAGCCCTGACTGGGTCATATTGACTTTATATTACGTACATGTGGGTGAAGGGAGAAATTAAGAAATGTGCATGCTGATGTGAACATGCAAACAACATGACCTAATATACTTACGTCAGAAATTGGTGTGAAAGTGATATCATGTTTGCTCCCATTTTGTCATTATCACAGGGCGGTACAGACAGCACTGAAACAAAACCATAGCTGTCTGATCCTCTACTGTTTTAAAAGCAGATAGAGAGAAGATACCAAAAAGGATATTTTAACAGACATCAGTTCCACTGTCCTTCCACTGATTCTCCCAGCCATCAACCTCCCCACCCCTCACCCCCCAGGCATGGATGCACATACGTCTGAGCACAGTTGGCATTTAAGGGCTATGGTGGCACAGTGGTTAGAATGCAGTACTGCAGGCTACTTCTGCTGACTGCCAGTTGCCAACAATTTGGCAGTTCAATTCCCACTGGCTCAAGGTTGACTCAGCCTTCCATCCTTCCGAGGTGGGCAAAATGAGGACCCAGATTGTTGTTGGGGCCAATAGGCCGACTCTGTAAACTGCTTAGAGAGAGGGCTGTAAAACACTGTAAAGCAGTGTATAAGTCTAAGTCCTGTTGCTTATTGCTGTTAAGAAGCAAGAAGTGGCTCGATCCCCAAAACAGAGGCAGGGTTTGAAAAAAAGAAGAAGATGGAATTAGGGTTTAAAATGAGAAATGATGTCATTATGTAAATTTAAATTTAAAATTAAATACATTATTTCCCATATAATTAATAATTTTCTTTTTATATCACACTAAATATTGCAATTTGGTGGCAATAAGCTGACTTGCATAAAAGCAGCTCATACATAAGGATGCATATTTAACTATATTTATGATACACAGCTCACCATCAAAGTAGAATTCCATTAATGTGTAGTTCCTATCATGCTTGAAGAAAAATGTGTATGTTTATCCTTGCTGGGGATACTTATAACCACTAGTTTAGTACTTTTTCCAAACTTGGCCACTTATATTTCTAAATCCAGATCATTTATGAAAAAGTTAATGACCATTGACCTCAATCAGATCTTGGGATGGCTAAGCTGAATCCATGAAAACTAAAGCATGGATAATATTATTGCATTACCTAGGATTCACTTAGAGTTTTGACATGTAAGAGACATTAGAAAATATTTTCACATCATCTTCACTTAACAGATGAGATGTAAACTGAGCTTCTTGGCTAACGACTTGAGGTTATACCATCTGTCTTTATGTAGAGATTTCTCAGAAGCATGAGGGGCTGTTGCTGCACAGCTGTTTTGAGGTTCTTAAATTCTTTTTGCTTCTCACAAAAGGAAGCTGTAATAAAAGAAATGAAAATGGCCTTCGTGTCTTGGAGATGCAGCTTTTATATGCTGATCATGTGCCTCCTCTCATTCTCATGTCCCTAATTGATCTAGCCTATTAAAGTTGAGTTGACACTGCAGGCTGGGTGAAAGAGAAATCCAAGGTCAGAAAGCCATGTAAACAGGGATGGAATAATTTACCTGTGACTCCCAATATTGTATTGCCCTGCTCCTGGTTCAACTGAACAATATATTTGTAATTCTGGTGGAGATGGAGACTTGTCATCAAAAGCCCATTAGACTATTTAGACAAGATGCCCACGTAATCAGCTACAACTCTCCCTGCTCCTGGTGCCTTGTGCCTCCTCTTCACCCAGAGCAATGCATCTGTCCTTCATTAGAACTGATAAATAGGCAGACTAATTTTGTTTTCCTTGGACTAATTAAGGAATAGATTGTTGGTTGTTTATAGCCTTGAAAAAAAAAAGGAAAACCCAACATTGAGAAAAAGGTTTCAACCATGGGATGATGGCTGTACTGCCACTGTTCTGCTAGAGAAGATGAAAATATAATGTAATATTTTAGGGTAAAATTATTTTATGATTTTTTTTTTTACTGCTGCTTTTATTGAAACCCTGGGTGAGATAGTTGATTTACAGATGGACTTTCAATTAGAGACACAGAGGGCTTCACACTGGATTCTATCCATCTCTCTCTTACTCCACCCCCACCCCATGCTCCCCCCCCTGCCCCCAGCACAAAGAAGCAAATACTAATATCCCTGGTTCTTTAGTGTTAAATTCTTGAAACAGCTACCAAAGAAATAACTGTTGTCATCCAAAGAAGAGCCTACGCCAATATAGATTTTAAAAAGATATATTTCTATACAAAAAGATACAAAGGACTGATATGCTTTTTTTCCTATACAAAAAAAATATATATAGCCACTTAAATCATTTACAATCGACTCATCTAATCTTCTTAACCCGCTACCCAGGGGAAAAGTAAGGTCCACAAAAGGCTGCAGGGCCAGGACCATCCAGGTCTCAGGGAGGTGCGCTGTTCCAGAGGGTAAGCACAGTGACTGAGAAGACATCCTGTGGATCCCACAGGATGGTTGTTTAATATTAACAAACTCCAAGGGATCTGGAGCATGCCAACACTGACAGGCCTTGAGGGATGGGCAGAAACAGTTGGAGATGGCAGGGGTTCCCTCAAATGATCAGGCCCTGCGATAAGAGTCTTTGTAGATGAAAATTAGCAAGCTGAATTGCACTTAGTATCTCTCTGGTAGCTAGAGAAGCAGGCAAAATATTGGTATTGCATGGTGTGCACCAGGGGTGTCAAACTCGCAGCCCGCAGGCCG
>JANHFL010001499.1:281222-300902 GCA_032468155.1 Oxyrhabdium leporinum
CACAGCTCCTTTTATAGGAAACTGATCAGCCAAACAACCAATCAGGAGAGAGTATTTTCCCGCTCCCACAGAGGACCCGAATGAGAACTTCAACTGACAACTATATACACTATATACAATACATAACAGCTCCCATGTTGTCATGGCCTTTACATTGTTTCTTCTCCTCAAGAATTCCTCTCTGACTGTTAGTACTAATTGTGTAAGACCAACAGTGAAGGCTGGGTTGCTACGGAAAGACACACTGAACAGCTTTCTTAGCAAGCTTCTCCAGTGACTCTGCCAAGGAAAGACTGCCTAACACAGTTCCTTAGCCACATTTTCGAAACATATTCCTGCAGTGCAGTTGGAAACATATGTTTTTATTAAATTCTTGCTTCGAAAGCAAAGATTGACAGTTAAACCCAAAGCTTTGATACTTATATAAATTGCTAAGTGGTTGCACTGGAAAGTACATTTCAATTAATATGTCACATTGCATCAAGGGTGGCTTAACGTTTGCTGCTTCCTGGCTGTTTAACAGCTGCGTGCAGGTTTTTCCTAAATCTCTTATGGACAATAACATGAGTTCATTGGACTCTTCTCTGAATAGAGTTTACACTCAGGTTAACTGGAGCTGCCAGGTTGCAGTTTGTAGATCTGCTCCTTCCTCCAAACACCTACATAGTCCATCTCTGTTTAAGGCAAGATAATTGTAGCCTCCTTCGTTCTTTTCTCTCCTCAAATCCTTTGCCTGCCTTCTTTTTCCCCCAGCCTTTCTTGCTGTGCAGCACATTTAGAACCCAGCTCATTCCTGAGGTGCCTGGAGTCCATCAAAGCTGACACCAGCCAGAACATAGAACAACTCAAAGAAGTAATGCAAGATCAGAACGTGTGGAGAGACCTGGCCCATAGAATTGCCAAGAGTTTATGGTGATTATGGAATGGATATCATCATCATCATCATCATCATCATCATCATCATCATCATCATCATCATCATCATCATCATCATCATCATCATCATCCCTAAGGGCCAGAGAAAATGAAGGTATAAGGGCTTTCCAGATTATGAGCTACTACCTTTAAAGTTAGCCAAGAAACTCCAACTTTCTTTGCTTGCTATATAGCGATATGAACATTCATGGCCATTATTGGGACACAAGATTCTGCAGTTTTAATCCAAAGAGTTTTAATCCTTGGTGATGGTCATAAATTGAGGATTACTTTTATCTGGTTTGGCAGTAATATAGAGGTAACTCTTAATTCATGAATCCCATGAAGTCTTTCTCCAACACTGGAGATTATTCACTTTTACTCAAATCAAAGTGATATTACCCATGGAAAATAGGGCTGAACAGAAATAGACAATGAAAATTTGTAAATGTGAATGAAATATAACAGTAAGAAATTAAAAGAATTTCCTTACAACTGAAATTAGTTTTAACTAAATCACATAATTACAGCAGTAATTACAGAAAACAAAATAACAATTGTAGGTAATGCAGGAAGTCATAGAAAGACTGTTACTGAGACCAATCTTCAGTTATGTGGTTTTAATGGTCTTTATTGTTTTCTAATGGACCATAACTTGCCATAAGATCCTCTAGACAGATTGTGTAAGTATTTAAAATAAGGAAATTGAGTGAACAAAAAGACAAGCTGAAGGACAAACCCAGGTCTGCTACCTCCTGTATTTTCTGCAGTTCTCCAAAAAGAGTGTTTTCTATTTTGAGTTTTCCTCAAAAAATAGCCTTAGTTTTCTCCATTTTGCATGCAAAAATTAGCACCATGAACTCCAACAGCAGCTGTGCATGCACTAGGCTTGTGTTAATTGCATTTTTGGCTTACCTGGTATCAATTTTTAATTCGCACTAAATTGAATATTGTGCTATTCAAACTCACATTAATCTCTCCCTGATCTGAGAATCCTTATTGTTCAAAACTTCAGCATGAGCCAACAGTGGGATGTAGCTGCTTAAAAGGCAAATGCTGCCTTGGTTTTGTTATTACCAGGAGTGCAGAATCTTGGGAAATAGTTGTCCCATTCTCTTGCACCTTGATCAGACAGTGTCAAGTTCTGGGTACCATAATTTGAAAAGACAGTGGCAAATTATAGCAAATCAGAACAGGAGCGATGGGGATGACTCCGGAAACCCACCCCAGTGAAATGGGGAGGGGGTCTGGAAACTTAACCCCACATACATTGCTTAAATGTTCTGTGTATGTTTAGTCTATAGAAGAGACAACTGAAAAGTAATAGCTGTTTTCACATATCTGAAGGGCTCTCATCTAGATCCTACCCTTTTCTTCTAAGTCAAGGGTGTCAAACTCACATGACATATTGTGAGTTTTTTTCCCCTTTGCTAAACCAGGCGTGAGTGTGGCCAGAGCGTGATGCATCTGGCCCGTGGGCCGCGAATTTGACACCCCTGTTCTAAGTAATTTAGGATTACATACATTCAGCCCCTCTTCATTTTTATCCTTTGGTTGTAAACTTGTGAAGTCACCAGGTGCTTACCAACATCTTTCCTTCCTTCTCTCCTTTCCTTCCCTCCTTCCTTTCTTCTTTCTCCACCTTTACGTTTTAATAAATAACTCAAGGTGGCAAATACATCTAATTCTCCTTCTCCTTTATTTATTTTTTAAAATATACATGCTGTCCATTTTCCCCATAACAACCATCCTGCGGGGAGAGAATGAATACCCCAAATCACCCAGCTGGCTTTTAAGCCTAAAGCAGGACTTCCAAAATTTCAATAGAATGCGTATTTCACGGAGTACACGGAGAGAATGATGTAAAGTTCAAATCCTTGCTGCTGCATTTTCTTCCATTGAGGCAACGAATAAGTTTCCATATCTTCCCCAAGATATAGAGAGATGAAAAGAAGGACTAGAGGAGACATGATAGTAGTATTTCAATATTTGAGGGGCTGCAACAAATAAGTGGGGGGGTCAACCTATTTTCCAAAGCACCTGAAGGCAAGGTAAGAAGCAATCAATAGAAACTAATGTAGAAGAGAAGCAACCTAGAACTAAGGAGAAATTTCTTAACAGTGAGAACAATTAACCAACAGAACAAGTTGCCTCCAGAAGTTAAGGATGCTCCAACACTGGAGATTTTTAAGAACAGACTGCTTGAGCAGGGAGTTGGACTAGAAGACCTCCAAGGTCCCTTCCAACTTTGCTAGCACATCAAAGAAGAAGAATACTGAAGAAGGCAACTGAGGCTGAAACACAACAGGAATGTACCTACTTAGATTTTATGAAAATTTAATGATGCACACATGACCGAATAACACCTATTTTAAGCCTTTAGATGCCTCTATTTGTTCAACAACTTTTCTTGTATACAAGTTTGCTTGGATTCTTTGTCTGAATTTCTACTCCGCCACTGGAAAGTATTTTAGTGATGATCAGAGAGCAAGCTCTCTCAGGCAAAACATCCTGTATCTGGATTTCTCCTTAAAAAGAAAAAAGGAAAAAAGGAAAAGATGAATATTGTTTTAATGTCAGATAAACCATTTTTCATTTGCCTGCGTTTTTCCAGCTTGCTTTACAGCTTTTAAAGCTTTAATATTTTAATGCTTTATAGCTTTGCTAGATTTTCAATGGAAGGAATTTGGGATATTGCAAGGACGTCTATTATTTTATTTAATTTAATTTAATCCAAAGGTGCTTTTTCAAGAGGCAACTGGAGTTTCTTTGTGTTTTTGCTCGAAGACATTTCACTTCTCATTCAAGGAGCTTCTCAACCATGACCTGGATGACTGAGAATCTCCCTAGACAAGGGAACTCATGTTTTTCCAATAGGATGCCATCTTAAGAATCCAATATCTTAAAGGTGTCTTATCACTAGATACTCCGCCATCAATATTGCTAGCAAAATTACAAGCTTTACAATGTTCGGTGGCAACATGCCAACTGTGGAATATTTTCCCCAGAGATATTTGCTCTAATGCATTGTCCTTTCCATGCCAGCCAAAGAGCTTTTTTTATTTACCTGAGTTTTTAAGCTGCATATTTGCTGCTGCTAACCTGTTTATGCTGCAACTTTAACTTTGTAGCTTGGAACTTAATTGCATAATGCATTTTAATTGTACCATTATAATACAATAGCCCCGGGATATGATTAAAAGTTGCTAGAAAACATACTTTTGATAAGTAGTTTTTATTTTTAAAAAAAATATGCTGTGACCAGCGAAGCAGCTGTTACTTCTTATAGCCCAGCTGTAAAACAGATAAATAACAATCTGATAGCACAGCCCCTTTTTCACTCTGATGAACTGACCTAAAGGAATAAAACGACAGAAAAAGAAATTGGCCGCCCCACATCTCAAAGAGTTGGGCTCGTGGAAAGAATACTGTGCACCCCTCAGTATTGATTTTTGCTCCTTTTAGGGGGAAACCAATGGTTTCAGAGAAGATGGGAAATGGATGGATATTGTTGATTAAGAGTAGGAAAAAAATGTGTCAACTTATACCGTTGTCATTCTCACATGCAGATGATCCAGTGCAAATCCCGACAGGCAGGAATCACTGGTTAATACAGAACTGTTGTTGTTTTCACCAGCCTATCTTTCCCAGCAGGTGTCAGGAGATTTCCAGATAAAGAAAATTGAATAAATGGTAAATAAAAATGGTGCAAAGGTCACACAGAATTTGGAATTAGCTTGCTGAGTTGTTTATCTTTGACATGCAACTCCTATTTCCCTATAGTGTTTCAGAGGGCCTCTTTATATTTGAAGACTGCCATTCTCTTATATATATCTTATATATATACATACATACATATATACATACATACATACACACACACACAACTAAAATAGGTTAATGAAACACATTGCAGGTAATCTAATATGCAGTCAAACTGCCACTATATTTCTGGTTTATTGTACCTATATCTAAAAGGATGATGTACCCATTAGACCTTGGAAGTGGCCTTAACTGCAAGTAACTTTTTCAACCAAGACTCACAAAACATCTTCATTAACAAGATTTATTGAACTGAATGATTGGGCTACAGGAATTTCAGCAACCGTGTACAGCAATTCTTACAGAACTAATTTATGCCCTGAAATATCTTAGTCCAGAAACTTATTCCATGGTGGTGAGGAGTAAAACCTTTTTTTTTTTTTGCAAATAAAGGGAAACCTTGTAGTTGTCCTTTAACTAATCCGTTTCCTGAACAAACTCTTATATTGTAATATAAATGTACAGTACAATCTCCCCCCACCCCCATGAGCAGAAATTGAGTTGACCATCACAGCTGACTTGATTGTCTGGATGTTGAGAATGATATTTGGGAATAATAGGACAGAGTAATTGAAAGGGATCTTTGAAGTTACCTAATTCAGCTCTTGCCCAGTAAGTATTCCCAACATCCAGCTCCTATTTAACTATCTGTAACAAACCAGAGCCCACCATCTTCCAAGGCAAGCCATTCCAGTATTCAACAGCTTTCACTTTTAGGAATTTTCTCCTTAAGTCCAACTGGTACCTACATGTAATTTAAACCAGCTGTTTCCACTCCTGCCTCCCAAAACCATATTGAATAATTTTGTTCCATCTTCTATCCTTCAATTTTCCTTTCTTCAAGCTAAATATATCCAGTACCTCCGACTCTTCCTCATTTTCTTTCCATGCCCCTTATTATTTTGTTTGTTCTTCACCTGGACACATTCCAAGTTTGTCCATGTCATTTCCAAAAAGTGGTGTCCAAAACAGGATGTAATATTGTAGATGCCACCTGACCAATGCAGCATAGAGAGGATCATTGGCCTCTTGCTCTTGACTTTGCCTTTAACACATGAAGTTGATGTTTGTCTTGACCTTGATATCATGAGATGAATTTTTCTTACATGAATGCTTCAGGTTAGACAGAACTCTACAAAAAAAAAATCAGAACTTTTGTTTCTGTCATTTTTTCCCCCCAGCACACAGAGAGTAATGCAAACAGTAATGGAGGCAGAGGGAATTGGTGTGCACTTCCTCAGTGTGAGAGGAACATGACAAAGTAGCATGACTTGTACATAACAACATGCTCAGATTGCTTTTATTGTACTCCAAGGTTCATTATGTAGATTAAGATGCAGTGATAGCGATATGATAGGTGATGCTTTTTTTCCTGTACAGCTGAATTATGTGACAGCAATTAAAGCAGTTCATGAACCATATCTCAGCACAAGAAACATTTCACTCAATATTTTGAGTGGTTTCAAATGCATCACCAGAGTAGTTAAGGAAGAAAGGAAGGAAGACTGGCTAATGCATCTTTGCCTGCTTCAGCAAAGGATGAAGGTAGCAATTCTGAAAACCTATGGCAGAGGTAAGCAAAGAAAATAACTGCAGTCCTATACAGCAGAGCTACCCAACTGCTGATCCCTTTCCACAAACATCCCTTTTTAATTTTCAATGGAGGAGAGGAAATACAATTAGGGAAATCTCCATGTAAACCATGTAAAATGGTCTGCTAGAGAAATAGTGGGATGACTCACTCAAATCCTCCTGTATCAAACATCTACCTTATTTCTATTATTGTGGGATTGAAAGCCTACTTTTGCAAGGATGGACTCCAGAACCTCCAGAATATTCTTTGGAATCCCGAATTCCAAAGAAGGCAGAAGAAAACTGAACCACTTGAACAGAACAAAGCTAACACTATGATACACTAAGCCCTGTTTCTGTATTGACAGGAGCAGCCCAAGTCACACTGAGTATGAGTAATTTTGTCAGTAGTATAGGTGGCAATTTCATCACAACTGACAGCAGCTTAATTTCTAGTAGAGTGATAGAAGTATGGATCAACTTAACACTGTCTGTCAGACTGCCCTTTGCAGATGTATTGGGAACTTTTCTCATTACCATCACTGCAGCAATGAGAAAATATGACTTAAAGCCTTCTACAAGTTTATCATTGGGCCAATAGCTTCCACATGCATTCCTCTACCATAGGAGGAATGTTGACATAATCTCTCTCAGCATTTTCTACTGGACTGATGTTAGTGGTTTGTAATAATGTAATGTCTGATAACCATGCATGAGTATGTTGGCCCAGCTGTTGAAGACAAGCTCTACAATTGCTTGGTTTTAAACTTTTCACTGTATTTTCACATAAGTCACAAGTCTTCAGTTCCTAGATAGCTTTACAGGGAATTCAAAGCCCATGTATAAGCTTACATATCTGTCCCTCATCTTGACTGGAAGGGATAGGCAACTTCTACTAGGAAAATGACCTTTTGTCATAGAGATGGCCAATTCCAGAATGCCCCCTTTCCCCAAAAAGTTGAACACCCTTGTTCTATAGTTCTTTCTAGTTTCTCTGACTTCATTTTTTATGCCTTTGAGCTTCTAGGGTTGTTCTTTTCTTTGACAGTAATGCTTTCATTGCAATGAAATTATTTTAAAAGCTGTTTTAAAGCTACTAGTATGGTTTTATGGATTCACAATTTTCCTGTAAAGCATCCAACATTGGAGGAAGAGAGAGAGAGAAGTAGGCAACCTGCAAAGCACATGGACTGTCAATGTTATAAAAGTCAAGTAGAGTTGGAACTGGTCAATATCTCAATGGAAAACCATCCAACAGTCTGAGTAGCATTCTGGACTTTAGCTATTTCAAGAAGGCAGGATTTAATATAAAAACTAGGCTTTAAACGGAAATCCTGCTGACAGTTTTGGAACCTAGTGGGTTCCATTAATTCTCTAAAGTGGGCCAACCATAAGGAACAGCTAAATATCATTTAGAGTTTCCATGAGAAGGATATTATAAAACTATGAAATAATAGCTTCTACCTAGGCTTCAAAACACAAACAAAAGATACATCACAAGAATGTTCTCTTGATTTCCATTGTCCTACAAAAATACTCAGGAGTATAATTAAAAACCATTTGTAGATGGATTAGATTGTAATCTGTAAAAAAACAGAAACGTAAACACTATTTTTAAATGACTAAATGTATCCTCTTGATTCAAATCTGATGTAATTGCTTCCCGTCGCTGGATAGGAATGTGTGTATGTGTACAGACACATGTGCATTTACACACTTTAGGAAAAAATAATTTGCTCATCATTTTCCCAGTGGTATATTAAATATTGATATATGAGTGCTATAAAAAATGAAATTTGGCAGAAGCAGTCAGTGATAAAGACTCTACACAGGAGCTTGGATATTAAATATAATCTTGCTGTATATGCTAAAAGCAGATGGATGCATTTGCTGTTTAAAAGACAAATACTTGAGAATCTAAAAATGCTTTGTGTTCAAGACATATATACACTTCCTGCTATTTTGCTTCTTAATTATTCAAGTGTTTGTGCATCTGGTTAACCTTTTTCCTCCATCATAAAATATGTTTCCATTCTGTAATCGTTCTAAGGCTACTGGCCAGTAAGATGAGGACAAGGATGAATACTACTTTTAAATATAGCATAGGCAACCAGTTTGGTTGGCTCAGAGAGATAGGAATTACAGTATTGTCATCAGCCAGCCTTGATCCATTCTTGCTAAGAATTCTGGGAATTGCCACCTGATTCTCATGACATCTGGAGAGCATTAGCATGGGGTGTTTGTCATAAGACAATGCAACATAGCTATTTTATTTCTGAGTCATTTTACATACTGTTTTTCAATGCATGTCACACGCCAAGAAGAAAAAGAATATAGCATATTTGACACATACCCTTTAGTAAAAGCTAAGTTGTTTTCTTAAAACTAATCTGGAAAGCTGTAAGCTAATTCTGAGAAGAAAATGAAAAGTTCTTTCTGCGCTAGGAGAGAGGATAAGTGAATATTATATTTCTGTCTCTTTCAGCAGAAAGTTTCTCACCAGCAGAATTTGACTTGATGGCAAATGAAAGCATTCTCTAACTCAGAACTGGAATAATTGGCTCTTTTATTATTTTTCTTTCCTGCCAAAATTGTGGACAGAAAAATTAAATGGATGAGTTCTCTAAATTTCTCCAGGGGAAGGAGAAGTTCTCTGACCATTTTAAAAGACCAGATTGCCCCATAGAGATGACAGGGGCATTACAATTGAAAAAAGCCCCTTAGATTATCTTTCCTGGGGATTTAATGGAAGAATGGGAAGTCAGGATGACTGGAAAGTGCTGGAGAGGATTGTAGAGCTCAGTGATTTCACTTACACACCCATATCCAGACATTTTCAATTAAAAAGAGGCGAGAAGGCTAAAATTCATCCAATGATTTTTTTTTCTCAAATTCTCCTCTCCTTTGCTTTCAAAGCAATTTTTTTTCATTGGATTGA
Source organism: Oxyrhabdium leporinum (assembly GCA_032468155.1). NCBI lineage: Eukaryota > Metazoa > Chordata > Lepidosauria > Squamata > Cyclocoridae > Oxyrhabdium > Oxyrhabdium leporinum. The sequence continues at coordinate 290,470 of JANHFL010001499.1, forward strand.
ATGAGAAACAAATGCAAAACAAGTTTGCACTTGACATCTTTCTCCCATGGCTCCTATCCAGATATCTGCAATTACTCCCTAAAAATTGATACCCAAGTAGATACTATGAGGATTAAATTATTAAAAGTTACAATTTTTTTTTGCAATGTGTTCATTTTTATTAATCTTGAGGTTTTAAAGATTAAATATTAGGAATGTTTGTTCAGGAGACAAAGTGTCTTCAGTTCCCTTTCAGGGCAACAGGCAGGAGCAAAGCATTTTAAACATATAAATGAAATCAAGAACAGTTGGGACCACTTTTCCTTACTCAAGTTTCTTTAATGACTTTCCTTTAAAAAGTCCTTAAAAAATCTAGAGCAACTTTGGACTGAGGATCTCCCTAGGTTGTCCTAAGATGGAATGTGTTTTTGAGATTATATCTGATACAGCTGAAGGATTTTAAAAAAGCAGGAAAACCCAAAATAAAATAACATTCAACTATATCTCCCTTTATGTTAAATCTGATGCTTCTTTCCCTTTCTTCCGCCATGAAACCTCATAAATCATAAGTTCATGTATTTCTTCTTTCAGCAAAAAGTCCATAAGGAGGGTTATCTGAATCTTTGTTTTTCATGCTGCGACTGATATATACAACTGTTTCAAAATTGGACCCCGCAAAAGTTCTCTAAAACAGAAGTTGGTTGACTTACCTCTACCTATGAGATCTTCATGTCTATATGTGATAGCTTCATCATCATCATCATCAAAAAAAGGTCTCCTTCAACTTCCAGTTTTTGACTTCTGGAAACCAACCACAAGTGTTTGTCTATGGAGTTTTCTTGGCAACAATACAAAAGTGGCTTATTTCAAGAATTCTACGGTTTAAATCCTGGTGTTTCCTGGTAGTCCTCCATCTAGTCATTAACCAGATCTTGGCATTGTTTAGACTTCAGAGATCAGCCACATTTGGCTAACTTCTACCAGATGATGGGCATAAAGTCATTCCTGCTAGCAAATTTGGGCTACTGAGCTGTCCTTCTCATTTAGAACCAGAATCTGAATAGAGCTGGAAGGGACCTTGGAGGTCTTCTAGTCCAGCCCCCTGCTCAAGCAAGAGATCCTATACTATTTCAGACAAGTGACTGTCCAGTCTCTTCTTAAAAATCTCCAGTGGTGAAGCACCAACAACGTCTGAAGGCAAGCTGTTCTATTGGTTAATTGTCCCCACTGTTTATTGTCAGATGTTTTTCACGTGCCCCACAACTGATACCTTTTGGAGAAGAGTGAAGTGTTTGGAAAATCTTTACCGTAAATTCTTTTTTTTTCCCTAAGTGAAGAGGACAAGGCAAATTGACCCTTTCCAGAGGTCAGTTGTGTCTGCACGTGCATGTGTTTATGCTTTGTGTGTGTATTGTTATGGATGTACAATGCAGTTTCAGTTTCAGCTTTATAGCTTGCTTTGGGATTACTATGGGAGGAAAAATCTGTTTCTATAAAAGGCATTATGACCTTTATGAGATGACTGTGAGCATTCTGACTTTGGGATCTGCTTTTTGCAAGTTATAGGACAGAAGGGAAGTAACTCTGAAATTGCAGAAAATTCGACACCGGAAATTTTAACTCCAATAAAAAGCCTTAATATCCTATGTAGATTCCATTCTGTAGATTTTAGAAGGAGAGAAAAGACACACTAAACTGTTTTAGATGGTTTGATGTATCAATCTAAAAAGACAATGCTTTCAAGTTATGTTTTCAGAAAGTCCTGGTACTTTTCATTTCAAAATAAGAGTATTGTCTTACTGTTGTTCCCAAATCAAATTCAGCATTGGAGATGAAAGAATTAAAATGATGCATGTGTGAATCGATACACTTTTCATATTTTTTTTACTGCTCTTTGCTCTGGATTAATCTTCTCTCCAAGTGCCAAGTTCATCTTGCATGCTGGCAAGCATCACAAAGAGAACCCTAAAATACAACCAAAGGTTGCATAGTTGCATAGGAGCAACTAACTAACCCTATTCCTTTTTTTAAAACAATAAAAAAACCCTTCTTATGATGTGGCGGAGATATGGAAAACCCCTCCCCCCAAAAAATAACCTCCTTGAATCTCTTTTCTGTTTAAATGTGCTTTTTGCCTTCAACCAAACCAAACTCTGTTCTCAGTTGCTAAGGCAATTTTTGAGGAAAACTCAAACAAACAAACAAACAAACAAACAAACAAACAAATAAATAAATTCTCCTCTCACTCAGGTTTCTCTCAGCTTGCACAAAAGGCCAAGATCCCAGCAAATATGGCAGCGCCTACATCCAATGCAGGATCTGACTGCAGTAATCCAGGTTCTACTTTTTCCTGATGTCTTAAAACTGACATTGCATTATGCTCAGTTGGAGCATTAAACAATTCTGTAGACTAAAAAAATATTTCATTGCAGTGGAAGACAAGCCTGGGCACTATGTAATTAAACAAGCTAAAACACATGTTTGAATGTCCATATAGCAGGGAAATCTGCTGTGTTGAAAGAATATTTTATAATATATTTTATTTTATCTAGGTGGAAGTGCGTGCACCCGATCTTGACTGACATCTCCTGTCTACCAACCTACTTGCTCTTGATATTTTAAAGTAAGAATGCCACTGATGCTAATATTTTTGCTTTTGTGGAATTCCCCCCCCCCCCTTTCTTTTCTTTAAGAAAAGAAAGCAACCAACCTTTTTTTCTCTATGGCAGCAAATATCTGCAAGGAAATCTTGGAATTTTCTTTACCTTTTTGAAATTTGAAATGCCCATTTTGGATTTTTTACCTTTTTGAAATTTTATTAAAATGTTATAATTTTACAATCTTAAAATTGTTTGATCGTAATTTTAATATTTTAATGTCAATTTTGTACCTTGTTTACATATTAATTATATTGTATACTGCTCAAAGCCCATCTCAGAGAGAGAGATTATTGGTATAGGAATAGGAAATATAAATAAATACGTACGTACATACATACATACATACATACATACATACATACATACATACATACATACAATGCTTGATTCAATTTGAAATAGTGAGGATGCTAATCAAGATTTCCTATGAATGGGGTCAGAGAACTGGTAGCTGCTTATCTCTTTGCCATTCTCCATGCCCAGAAAAACTAGACAGATTAAGCCAAAATGGCTTGTTTTAACTACCAAATAAATTATGCAACAAATACAAATATTTGTTCTAAAGACCATGAGATATTTGCAATGCGCTAAAGAAATAAACGTAACAATAAACAGCCAGCTTTGCACACTAGTAGATTTTATCCTGATTTTACTCTTTTCTCGATAGATGAATTCACAGTCAAATCTTAACCAGTCAGCTAGCCAGCCAGACATATAGAACGGCTGTCAAAATATTTATATGCTGTGCAACTATCTGCAAAGGAGACCCACCCAAAAAATTTAGCTGTCCAGTTAAGTCTCTCCATCCCAAGACAAAATAGAATCAAGTACAAGAGAAACATGGCAGGATGTAGGCATGCGATGATTATTTTTCAGAACAGGTTCCAACCCATTTTAATATGTTCTCTAGTTCTGCTCCTTCTAATCCTAAAGAAGAGCCAGGAAATTGTGGGTGACTAGAGGCATCCATAAGCAGGAGCTGAAAGATGGACAGAACATTATGAACGACAGAAGATAATCTTTACTTAGCCCTGTCATAAGGAGGCACATAAATCTGTCACATAAATCTGCCAATTACCTTAACTCTTAATGTGACAAACCCATTACCACTTAAAATACAATAATTCAGAACTGAAGAAACTTCTTGAATGAGAGGTGAAACGTCTTCAAGGCAAAACAAAGTCCAGTTGCCTCTTGGAAAAAAAGGCACCTTTGGGGCAACCATGACCTGGAGGACTGAGACGATAATTCACAATTGACACAGTACCTCACTTAAAGGTAGTGTGCTATATTGAGTTTCCTAACATTGATCTATTTCTTTTATTTACATACTTGACAATAGTTTGTACTCATTAGAAAACCAGCTCATTTGGTAACCTAATCTCTCTCTCTCTCTCTCTCAACTTGAAAGAAAACTCAAGGCCCTTAAAGGAGAAAGGAGTGGGGTGGGGGGGAAACACCCCCAGGTGGTCTGCTTTTTTTCTATCAAAAAGAGAAGGAGGCTTTAATAATGATTGCTGGGATTAGATTTTATAGGCCAGGTTCCTAAGAAATCTCTGTCTTCATTCCATATGGTTTGTGCTAATCAGAAACAGGAACAAACAGAGAAAGACTGCTATTTAGTGAGGTTCATTATGCTCTGTGTTTACCCTTTCCCAACTCATCGTAGTGTCCTCCAAAAGTCATGCTGGCTGGGGATTATGGGAGCTGAAGTCCAACATATCTACAAAGCACCAGAAAACATTCCTTCAGCTATTTTTCTTTCAGCTTGTCCCTCTCTCTTGCCTAGCATATACAAGCAACTTTTTCCTGACTTCATGAAAATTTTAGTGTATCTCAAAAATAATTGGGTGGGCTTGTCAGCCTTTCCCCCAATAATTTTAAGCCAAGGGTTACCTGGGAAGGCTTCAAAATAAATGAAAGTTGTTTCTGCATGGGAAGTCCGAAGTCTGAATTAAACATTTTAAAATGTGAGAGAAAGGGAAAGTATCTTGCATTCTCAAGCAGGACCTATTGTTTGGAATATCTCCAAGATGAGTATGGTTTAGTTAACTTGGAATATTCGGGGGGTTTTTCCTTATGGATCAGAAAAAGAAATGATATGATCAAGGAGTTACTCTGTGGTTAAGATAGATGGTCAATGAATTTTCTAAATAAAATAAAGGATGCAGGATGGTGGACTGTCTTATTGGCAGATTTTTGTATGCATTTTGAACTAGCTAGTATGCCCAAATCACAAATTGCTTTTGAAACACTCTTTATGTGTCATAGCCAGACTTTGAAAAGAATTCCTGCTGAAAAAAACTAACTTGATCAGCTTGTAGATCTAACCTATGGAACACGATATGACCAACACTACTAGTCCTTTATTATAGAATGTAGGAAAAGTATGCCTAGTTGACCAACACAAGTCACCCCAAATTCACCTCTTCCCTCATTTATACATCTTGTCCACACTAATATCATGGGAACTCTTGTTAAATGCTTTACTGAGATACAGGTGTCCTACCTTCACAGTATCCCTTGAGCTATGGCAATAGTCTTTCTGTTCTTAGAGGGGAACTAAAATATAATCTGCAGTCTCAAGGAAGCCCCCCAAAATCTTCTGGAAAGTGGAACAACAGATTAAATTTCAACTTTATGTGGGAGCCTGACTTTAGGACCAGAACATTTACATTTGGATCTTAAGATTGAACTATTAGAAACCCAATGGTGCTTTAATTTTGATCTTAAACTTCTTCAGGTATACTGTGATATTGGGCAAAATGTGATTCAAACTCACAAACAGATTCAGGAGAATTCAATTTCCATAGCATCACTCTAGGACACTCTTCAAGAGAAAGGACGGTCCAGGATATGTTATTTCACATCCTATGTTCAAGAATTATCTTTCTGCTTATGATCTATTTTTGACACTCATTCTCTTCAGTCCCATAATCATTTTGATTGTCCACTTTAACATAGTTTCCAGTTGTGTAATATCTTTTTTAAGATGTGGTGATCAGAACTGAACACTAGGATCCAAATGTGATCTCACCGAATATTTGCACAAGACCAAGTGTGGTAGTGTGGTTAAGGTATTGGACTTGTCAGGACTGGGAGATCCAGGTTTAAGTCCATCCTAAACCATTGTGAAAGAAGGCAGGTAACCTCGGGAATGAAAAAGGAATCATCAAGCCATTAAGGAATAAGTTCCAGAAAAGATTACTCAGCCCCAAGAAAAAGAAAAGTGTGAGAAAGAAACTCAAAAGAACCACACCTTGATTTTGTTCAGTATAAAATAGAATAGAGAGAAATTCTGATAGTTGTTACTCTGTCCTATAACATTAAAGAGCACTCTTGGAATCCCTGCTCTGCTTGTTGTTAACTTGCCCTATGGTACTTTAAAGGGACGAAAGTCATAGAAACTCACTGGGTGACTCTGGGCCAATCACTCTATCTTAGCCTAACCTAACACAGTGTTGTTGCTTTGGGGAAAAACAGGAGAGGGGAGTGCTATAGTCGCTAGCATGAGTATTTAGGAAGGGGGAAAAACAGCATATAAAGCTAAAAAATACATTAAAATAATTACATTAGCAACTGCATTTCAATTTTGTTCCTAATGATTCCACCAGGAAAGTTACTTTTGTTTTGTCTGCAATTGCATACTTGATTAACTTTTCAATTAAGCTCTCCATTGTAATTCCATGATTCCTTTCCTGGTCAGTCATTGCCAGCTCAGATCCCATTAATATCTATAAGCATTCTAGGAGTGTCATGTCAGCATGCATCGCTCTACACTGGTTTACCCTGAAGAAGCATTTGCCATTTTAAAACCAACTTGCCCAGTTCAATGAGATAGTTTGAGAGATCCTTTGTCTTTTTATTAGCTTCTTTGCATTAACAAATATAGGCAATTTCTTCTCACTTCTAATTCCAGTGTGAAAATTGGACCACCCAATTGTTGTAATATTAATTTTATATAGTTACACATAAATATATCATCTATCTGTCTAGAAACTTAGGAAGGACACGCCCTAATTCTTCCAGCAGTTGAAAGTGGTGGCAGATCAAACTTGAAGGATTCTGGCAATGTAGTCTTATAATAAAGTAGAATTAGTTCATCTAGTTGAGTTACCTTCTGAGGTACCTGGGAGGGCTGACACATTAGAACATATCCCTCTTCAACTTCTAATACCCAAATATGATTAGAATTGCACTGAACTGAAGGAAATACTTTGAGGGACCTCTTGGATCCATCTTACTCTGAACAATAGATTTTAAGCCACACTTCAAAGACAACTTGCCCCAACTCTGATATATTGTGATTTGTCAAATCGAGCCCTAGTTATCCTAAGCTCCAATAAAATCTTAGTAGAATTTAAACATGATACGGGAGTTAGATATTCAAGTGGCTTGGATGAAGTTTCCCTTCTTTATTTTAACTAATCACTACCTCTATATTTTTTCATGATCATATATGCTCCCATATGGGGCTTTTTTTCTGGCATGCATCAATTCATTATTATCAGGACAATCACTACAAGATATTGCAATTTTTATATGAAAATCATTCTGTAATATGCTCAAGCATAGATGTTGAATATACATCTCATATTTTATTAAAATGTTCACTATATTCAGATCAGCTATCTGAATTCATAGCACCCAATATTAGACATTTTATCTTCCTAATGATAAGGAGATCACTGTTTTTCTTTCATGACAGAAACAAATTTTTAGATATATCTTGGGTGACGGAATGATCCCATACCTTGCCACAGCCAACTCACTTCAGCCAACTCACCATGGCCAACTTGCTGCCGGACATCTCATCACAGCCAATTTGCCATGAGAAAATTCAACAAAGCAATTTAACTATTTAAAATAATTTTTAAAATATTTCAATTTTTGTCATTCACATTACCTTTTGTCCCTCCTTTGGCATCCTTTCTCTAATGATTCTATTCCATCATTTCTTCTATATTAGTGTAATTCTTGTCCTGCAGCAAGTTGTCCCATGGTGTGTTGGCCATGGCGAGTTGTACTGCAGTGAGTTGGCCACAGCAAGCTGGCCATGGGTGAGTTGGCCATGGTGAGTTGGCCATGGCGAGTTGGCTGTAGTCAAATCTGTAGCACTATCTTATGCAAGCTGCCTCTCTCACAATTTTGACTGACTTAGTTTTATGTAACTTTTATGAATGCCTTTTAATTGCTGTATATATTTTAATAAATGTTGGTTTTGTCTTAGACTATAAATAATAAATCTATCAAGTGGCTATATGGAACAAGCCCAAAATGATCATGGGCTGTTGTTGTATAATGAGCTCACAAACTCCATTCCTACCCTTCAGCAAATGCAAATCAGATAAGGAAAAACTTTCATTTTTATGACAAAATATCAAAACTTTTAATATTTTTAAGAAGTCTTGGTGGAAACTATATGAATCTGGGGATATGTTTATTTTAATTGGTCTTAGTTCAATTTTCTTCCTGAAAAAAAAGAGCTTTGACACAGGTCACATAGCAGCAAAAACATAAACAAAATAATAAGAACAGTAATAATAATTCAGTACGATTCATTTGGTAAAATCCAGTTAATTTATTCTATTCATTTTCCCCTTTTCTTCCTATAATTGAAAGCATTGCAGTATAATTGTAGTAAACACCACATCAGTTTTTTCTTTGAAACTGACTTTGCTATTCAGTGACAGGAAAAATGTTCCCCCAAAAGATGTAATTTTTAGAATGCTTCCATTCAACAGGCATACTTAAGAACTCATTATGCATTAAACAATAGTAAACCTGTGAAAAAAAGTTTCTCAAGGCCACACCGTTCATCAGATAATTTCAGGCATAACCTCTCCTGTCATGGAGAGCAGGAAAAATGAAGTCTCTACAATCCTTCTGCGACATCAGATCAGAAGATCCATATTTGGCCTGTGTTCCTGTCCATCAATCTATCCAGCCATCTTTATCTCATGCAGATTTTGAATAAGAGTGATTTGTTGTACCAGATAGCTGCATTTGGTAAAGATAGTAAGGTGTACAGTATATTGACTTGCAAATGCCACATTCCAGTTATCATCTACAAAACAGAGATGGGTGAGAATCTTTGCACTCTTTCACGGGCCATTCTAAGGATGTAGAACATCACGCTGGCTAAGCCAGGAGGGAGGTTTCAGAAGACCTTTTGGCACTGTGGTGAGAAGACGAGCCATGTCGACCCTTCTTGCTTTGAGCTCTGCAAAGGAACAGGCTGGGCACAAAAGGGGATAGAGACTGTAACATGTTCTTCTATCTTCTGATTTCACAGTGGCACACAGAAATCTGGCAGGTCAGCGGATAACCGTGTAGTCTCATGACTGTGCCACAGAAGGGAGAGGGAGAGGCCGTTTCCATATAAGACAAGGCAGCAGTTTGTCTCTATTTCCGTATCTGGAAAAGAGAGATAATAATATTTATCTCAGAGGACACTAGTGAAAATTAGTTAGTTTCACAGCACCAGCCATTTACAGCAGTGCTTAATCCAGGATTACGCTTTGTTTATATACTGAAGCTGTCCGGCTTGTATGCAGATTGATTTAACCCATGCAAATGGAAGAGGAAGTGGGGAGACACGGGGTCCCTTGAGGTCACGGCAGAAAAATATTGTCATTGCAGTCCAATAGAATTGCAGGATTATCAGCGATTAATCAGATTCAGAAGCAGCAACCAGATTGGACGGGGAGAGTCCTCTCGCATCATAATGAGGCTTTGATTAATAGCCATCTCTTCCGTAACGTCATCAATCATACCTGATCAAAAGCACAGATGGAAGAGGGAGCCCTGATCGTTGCGAACAAAAAAAAAAAAGCAAAAAAAGATAAAAATAATTGTGAGTCTCGGATCGTCCGATAAGATGCAGAGAGTCAGCCTGAACAGGGTTGTGTGAGAGGCCATTAAGAATTCACTTCCAGGGCTCCGATTGGTAATTAAGTGACTCATCTAGTGGCCGACAGTCCTGTATGCTTCCCCAGGCAGTTGTTAGTTCTTCGAAAACCACTCCTGACAAAATGAGGTTTGCCCTTGGTACACAGATAATGAGAGTGTGTTTGACAGGTGTGGCACGATTAGAAAATTTCTCCGTGAGCTTCATTCCACTAGCCATCCTACAGTAAACAGACTCATTAGAACTTGCTGGTCCCTAGAGGCAAAGCATGTTTGACATTATTAATTGGCTTTTCTGTATAAGGAGTCAAATAGATGAAAAGGTTTATCAAGCTGAAATAATTAATTTTGCCTGAATTCGCTGACAGTTCAGTTCTCTCGCAAAAGACCATTTTAAGAGGGTTTCCCCCACCCCCCGCTCTTTATTCTCTTGAATTTCAAAGTTCAAAAGGCATAATAGTGGTAAAAGAGCAGCTTTTTAGTAAATTATAATTAAAGGGAATTTAATTAACTTAGAAAAGGAGAAGAAGAAAAAAAGAAAAGAAAGAGAGCTCTCCTATCTGAGCGTATACAGAAGTCGAGATGGTAAAACATATCATGGCTTAATAATGCATTAATTTTAATCTAATCAAAGTGTAATAAAAGAGGTAATTATGTTTAAAAATTATCAGGTCCCAATATTGGTAGAATTAAACACTTAATACATAAGTAACGCAGCATCTAGTTAGCAAAATTTGTAACTGTTGCCATCGAATTTGGCTTAGTAAATGAAGGATCTCACATCTTCAAGATTAATTGAATAAAAAATTAAATATATATATATATATATATTATATACATCTTAATAATAGAATAATTAGGGAAGCGATAGAAATAGAAAAACGC
>JANHFL010001499.1:332542-342681 GCA_032468155.1 Oxyrhabdium leporinum
AGGTGGGTAAAATGAGGACCCAGATTGTTGGGGGCAATAGGCTGACTCTGTAAACTGCTTAGAGAGGGCTGTAAAGCCCTATGAAACAGTATGTAAGTCTTAAGTGCTACTGCTATCCACTCAGTCTGGACATGACTCTTGGTGATCCTATAGAGCATCTTCCAATTTTGCACTACTTCTTTGAGTTGTTCTACGCTCTGGTTGGTGTCAGCTTTGATGGCGTCCAACCACCATGTTCTTTGATGGCCTGATTTTCTTTTATCATTAACTCCTCCAAATATAATTGCTTTTCTCCAGTAAATTCTCCCACATGACATGGCCAAAATAAGTGAGATGCAGTTTCATAATTTTTCCTTCCAGTGGCATGTCTGGTCTTATGCGCTCCAGTATCTGCTTGCTGGTCACTTTGCTGCCCAAGGAACATGCAGGAGTCTTCTCTAGCACCACAGCTCAAATGAGTCAATTTTCTTCACGTCTTGCTTTTTTAAGGTCCAATTTTCACAACCATAGGTAGCTATGGAGAACACGATAGAGCAGTCTAACCTGCATTTGGTTGCAAGGCAGACGTCCTTGCTTTTCCATCCCTCTAGATAACCCACACCATACTGAAATTAGGCCCAGTGCACAACTGCCAATCCTTCTTCCTGCTTGTAGAACATGCCTCAGAAATTTATAATTTGTTTTAATCATGGTTCCCTGAATAAAACAGTTAGTTGTGTTTACAAGCTACACTGATATAGTTTATTCAACATACTGTACTAAAAAGCAACACAGAATAATTTATTCTTAATGCAACATATGAATTCTGACAGGATTATGCAAGTCATAACAACCTCTGTGTGAGTTGTCATCACAGATACAGCTCTTGCAGAATGAAAATTTGATCAGACAAAACTCTGGCCAGTTCTGAGGCTGAAGCGAGCAAGCAAAAGATCAATTGAGGAATAAATGAGAAAATCTCTTTACCTGCTTGATAGCTGTTATGCAAAATTGCAAAATGATAAATCACATATGGGTACGGTGTGATTAAGATTTACCTTATTATGGTTTGATGAACAAATCACAACTGACTGGCTTTGTGCCTCATACATTCCTATTTTAATTTTAAAAGAAAAGAGAATCAGCTTGCTGCAAGGCAACGCACCAGCCTTTAGCATCATCTTTATTTAAAAGCATAACTCTGAAACTCACCCAGGCCTCTCAGACATTTTTAGAAAATAAACATGCTGGTCTTCTAAAGCTTTGGAAATCCATCATTGGTCCCAAAAAAAAAAAAGAGAGCCAAAGGTAAATTGGGGTAATAGATGATATGTTGCAAGAGTAGAAACAGGAAAAATGTAGAAAGCTTCTAGTAAATTGATATTTCAAGACTCAACATAACCACTGTGAAAGCAACCTAGCATAAAGAGATACCTACAGAAGTATGGGGAGGACTATTATGAGACATTTGCCTCAGCAGTCAAGCATACCTCTACCAGAACATTTCTCAGCAGAGCAGCAACGAGCCACATACAAGCAGATCACCTTGATCTAAAAACCAGATTTCTGGATGAAGGAGTCAAGGAAGCCATCTACATGGAGCAACCACCCGTATTTGAAGAGTTCAAGTGTGCAAGCTTCAAAATAGCATTTATGCTATGAAGCTAGAGCCTCAAAGAAGAAGTTGAGCCAGATGCTTGTCAAAGTAAAAGTGAACTTTGTCTTTATGTCAGATTCAGACATTACAGGTGGATATCTTGTGTAGTTGATTTAGTGCTCTGTCAAAAAGTGATTGTAAAGAACCTCAACAAAGAGACATATAGAAGAACTGAGGGGCATGTCCTACTACCTTGGCAGAGAAAGAGAAGAAAAAATGGCAGAAATGTTTTGACCCAAGAGCAGAAAAGATAAGAACTTCTTGAATTTCTAGAATTGAATAAAGCCAACTAAGGCAACAGGGCTGAGGGGAACTGATCTCCTAAAATAAAATGCAAAAACTTGTCCCTGTCTAAAGCAGACAGTCTTAGTTGGAAAGCTCTTATGCATATTGTAGCCACAGTACCAAATTCTAACATTGCTGCAGCAGCTGGAATCAAGCATAGGAAGGTGAATCACCAACTCAAGAAGGTGGGCAGATACCTAAAAGACACCAAAGACTTAGATTTCAGAATGCCACCAGGGATTCACAAACTCTTCAGCTTATCTACCCCTTCATGGAGTTTCAGACTGTTCTCCAACCTCCAAACATTTATTATATGAAAATAATTTAATAAATACTACTTTAAATAGTATTACTTTGAATAACAACAATAACATTGACCCCATGGATAGTCCCACTAATCTTTGGAAGTCAGTACTGACCACTTTGGAGAATCCTGCCCTACATCGATGTGGGCTGAGCAAAAGATAATTGTAAGGCCAGAAGCATGTAATTGTTTCTATATAGAGCAGGGGTGTCAAACTCACGTCGTTACAGCAGCATCACGTGATGTATCAGGACTTTCTTCCCCTTTGCTAAACCGGGCATGGGCGTGGCCAGCGCGTGACGCATCTGGCCTACAGGCTGGGAGTTTGACAGCCCTGATATAGAGTGAAATAATTAGTTGAGCAGTTAATTATTTCTTTATTATCCACTGAAGTGGGAGTGTATCTACAGCACAAACATTCCAAGAGACTTCTAAGCTTTTAATGGATTTTGTGATAGATGAGCCAAATTCAATAGTCCTGTTTGTATTTTATTACCTTCATGGGAGGCAATGGAGAAAGCTATATCCAGAACAAAGCACTTGGACACCAAGCACCATTATATGTCAGTTGTTCAAATTGAACTACTGTATTGCCCATCATGAGAGATCCGGCAAGCCGGAGGTCCAAATTTCATGGCACTATGTGTTTAGCGCCTCGTGACCTTCTGACCACAAGAGAAAGTAGGGTGTAGATAGAGGATTACAGTTTTACTCTATGTGCTCTCCAGTCTCTTACTCTCCCCGCTCTTTTTCTAAAACGTTGCTACTCTAAGCTGACTTTCTTCAGGTATTATTTCTCTTTACACACATACAGAACGGACAGTACCTCTTCCTGATAGGATGTAGCTAGCTGGGTGCTAGGTTCTTCCCAAACTCTTCACAAGCACACACAAAAGGATCAACCAAGGAGGAAATAATTAATAAAAGAGCATTAGGATCACTATTAGATTCTCTCAGTATGGCAACTACATACAACAGATTATGAACACATATTTATTTGGAGTAGAGGACAAAGTAAATTCAGATATTATCTGTGGTTAGCAAGTGAGGCAAAAATAAAGAAGGCTTTAATACACTTTAAAAAAAACAACTAAACAACTTTTAGAAATCCAGCACAATAAAGTGAAATAATAGAAACATGTATTCTTAATTTTGCTATATATCCATAACTTTGCTCAAAATCGCTGCTTATATTATAGGACAAAACAACAGCAACACCCTAATGGATCATTTACTAAATCAAAAACTACCCCATTTATACACCTTCTATCTTTTCACATCAGCTATGAGCCGTCCAGGAAAAAAAAAAAAACCACTAGGACATTGGTAGCCTCTTTACTCCCTAAACTCCTGCATTGGGCTTAGGTTGTTTTGTTTTGTTTTGTTTTTCACACAGAGAGGGCATTGAGAACATGTCTAGACTCAATGTAAGGGGACCCAATCCAAGTATAGCTCAGTACATGAAACGGGCAGATTACTTTAGATTTTTATCTATTTATCACAGCCTGCCTTTCTTTTCCTAAGAACAAAAGGACGCCCACACTCTTTTCAATTCAAGCTAGTAATATTAATCAGGTAAACCTGGATATGCACCCGTATCTCTGTATACATATATATGTGTGTAAACAGATGAATCTCCACTTTTCATTCCTCCTTTCCTACATTAGCCTAATATATGTGTACTTATCCAAGTCAATGTAGGTGTATACCCATGCACCCATACTGATACACACATATACTGTTTAGAATGATGTAAGCCACGGGGAGAAGTGGAGAAGAGGACTCAAATCAACATTTTGCCCCCAGATCTCTCTGAAGACTAGGAGAGCCCTGAAGGAATGTAGAATACAGGTTGCATTTGCACAAATCTCTCTAAGAAGACAGCACTGAATCGCAGAGGTTTTCAAATATGCTAAATCTCACAGATTTACCCGCAGATTTTATTTTGCAGACTTACAGGGCGAGGTACAGCTAATCACTCTCCGATGTCACACGAAAATTTTACAAAGGCACTCTTTTTCTAAAGTAGTGGAGACAAAAGTAACTTGCTTGCCATGTTATCATATGGAGTTATTGAAATAATGAGCACCGTAAAAATTAAATTTACCATTGTCTCTATTGGTATGAAGGTTACATCCATAAGCTTTGTTTATTTTAATAGGTTTGTTGTACAGTTGCAGACATATGCTATTATGGTGCAATGGATATGCTTTGGATATTTTTGTAATTGTGGGTAGTATAAAAGTCATTTTCTGTTAGATTGCACAAATCCATTACATTATGAGAAAGATACATTATAGTAATAGGATTAATGTGCAACTCATAAACACGATCAGTAATATTCTTTGTGATAAATTATCTCATTTTAATCACTTGGAATGTAGAGAGATTTAAGGATAGTCCCAGCTTTGATTTGCATAATTGGGTTACAGACAGACAAATTGCATTATATTCTTCATTAACAATAGATGGCTTGTATAACTATTGTATTTTGGAAGGTACTGCTTTTATATTCATCCTGCAATTTGTCATTTGCTGACACTGCTGTGCCATTCATTTTGAGGTGAATGGAGACCAAAAAGATTACTTGATTTTGGCTGAGTTCAGTAATATCTTTGCATTCAATTGCAAAACAGTAAGTTATTGTTTGTTTTAACAAATTATAAACCAACAGGCAAAATTATTCAAAATAAAACACTGCCCCATTTACAGCACATTCCTTATTTATGACTGTTCCCAGAGATCTGTCACTGTTCATAAATGAATCTCAGCTATTAAACATACTCCCATATAAAAATAAACTTAAATGTTTGGCTTTTGTTTTGCTTCCATATTCTGCTAATGTCAAGTGCTATAAGTCTTTTCTTGGCACATGCTACACATAGACACATGTGCACAGAGGAGGTATGGAAATCAGGTCTCAATGAAATCCCAAAGGTCCTAAAGATACATTGGTAAACACTCTTGTCAAAGTATTTTGTGCCCTTGTTAGAATCCTGAACTTTCCAGGCTTCTGAACATGCAAATACATGTCATCAAGAGCGGAGGAGTTTTCTGCCACAAACCAAAAAGCTTGACAGTGATTACAGTCCAAACCATTTGCAAGTACTAACAGAAAAGTTTATTAAAAGAATTATCACCATGCCCTTCATGGATGGGAAAAGCTGTGTGCATACATTACTCACATATATTATAAAAGGGTTTCTGATTTGGAAGAAAATGGAGCCCTGTTTATAGGTGCATAGTAATTAAGGCATTGGACTGACATTAGTAAGACCCAGACTGTACTATACCTTCAGCCACAGAAGTTCACTGAATGATTTTGGGCCAATCTTTCTGTCTAAGCCTAACCTGCATCAGAGGGTGGTTATGGGGAAAAACAGGACTAAGGAACACTATACCACCTTGAACTCCTGCATAAAAGGGAGGATATAACTCAAAGAACCAACCCGTATCTACTCACCCATCCACCCAATAGATGGATTAGGTGAGAGTGAGGGAGGGGGGGATAGAAAAATGTGAAGTTATGTTTTCCCTGCAGAACTATTATAACATCTTCTCCACTGCCATGGGTGAAAATCTAAAGTTCATGCTAATTTTGCAAAACTGTCATTATGGATTGTCTCTTTTAACCATACCATTGAATATGTAGAGTGTTTCAAATGCCTTCCCTAAAGAAACTAAAATGACCAGCTTTTCTAGTCTCTCAGCCCCCCTCAATTCTATATAAAGTGCACTTGAATTTGATCTGAACTATCTCAGGTAACATTTTCATATTTGCCATTCTATAGCGTTTTCAATTAGTATTTGCCGTTTATATGCAATAACATGTCATCATGAAAACAGTCATACAATAAATGCTTGCTTAGCAGTCAACCACTGAATGCCACCTCTTCAGATCTGTGCCCAAATACACCTCTTAACACATTCTGTTGAGAGAGAAGTTCCCTGAAGATGGGTTCCAGCACAAATCCAAAAGCTTGGAAGACTATACCTCTGGTCCCGGTGATCAACCCTGATTGGATCCTGCAACATTATCCTGGGACACATTTACTTGCCTTCATTTGTGAGTATTTACTGCCTTATAACTGTATCTCACCATCCATTCATGGCAGGTTTCAAAACTGCTGGCAATGGCATTTCTACTATTATGATGTCATTTGATAAGCAAAAAGTTCATTCTGTATTTTGACTGGATTGCACCGTCACCTAGAACACCTCAAAACATATGAAACACACACATGCACAAAAAAGAACATCCCCACTGTTCTTTTTAAAGGCTCCCATCATGTAAAATTTGTTCAACCTTACCCTCTGAAATGTGAGTCTAAATAAATAATGTGAAAATCGCATACAAAGCCATAGAAATATGGAAAGTTCTTATTTCAAATGCAGTGATTATTACAGCATAGTTAATTTCCTCCCTTGTGATTATTTCTAAATAAAGTAACATTCACCGTTAGAAAACCTCAATTTCTAGGGAAATGATTATAAGTTATTTCCTCCTGATTGATTATGTGCCATGAAGTTCGTATTGACTCTCAGAACAAATAATGAGAAGATTTGAATGACTCTGTCATGAGATAACCACTGGAATGGCACTCTGAACAAAGAATTCATGGAAGTGATGGGGAAAGGCTAAATTTTCCCTGGGAAAACTTGGATCTACATCCAGAAAGTGATGGGAAGCACAAGTGACCATGTGTTTGTGCTTATATGTGCACTGGCAAACTTCATATATTAAACTATGGGTCAAGTGACTAGGAATGAGTAGATAAGAGATTCGGAAAGAAGCCATGGCTAGTATTCTGAGCCACTGTCCAGCTGACTCTAATATTAGGGTCCATTAGAGGAAATTTTCATTTCTCTGTAGCCTCCAGCTTTTTGCAGCCCTTTTTTTTGAATCTGTATTTTCATTTGATGGCTTCTGTCCTATACCCAATTTAGACCCCTTCTGTTTAATTTGAGGGGGATGAGTATGCTGATGGACAGAGTCCTGGGCCCCTGTACACAATTTTTTTTCAACAGTCTATCCAGGTTAGAAAGAATAAAAAGTTCAACTTTCAACATCCTGGAACGAGTAACCATCCTGTATCCAGTAAGTAACCTGTATGAATTTGCACATACATCAGGACTGGCTTCAAATACAACTGAACAAAAGGACAATTATTCCAGGTATTAACCACCCAGATTGTAACTGGAAGAATGGTTCTTACTATAACATTCTAATAATGAGCTACTTTTTCTAGAAAAGCTCACTTGGTGCCATCTTTATTTTCTCTTGGAACCAGGTCAAAAGTTTTTAATTATCCCAAGTTTTTTAACATTGTATATTTAAATACTGTAGATTTAAATTGTATATTTAAACAGCTTTTTTTTTAAAAAAAAACCAACCCTCTTTAGATCATAGTGCAGACGTGTTGTGAATAAACTTGTACTCTGGCAGAAAGGATAAAAATGTTTTTTTTTAAAGTTTTGTTTGAGGGACTGCTTCTCCCTTATGACCTCTGCCCATCGCATCTGATCCAGCAGAGGAGCTACATTTCGGGTCCTGTTTACTAAGGAGTTACACGTGGCAGGACCCAGGAGGCAGGCATTTCTGCCATGGTGCCCCCTTATGGAACATCCTCCCTCCCCCAATGTAAGACTGACTCCATCCTGTTGTTTTTCCAGAAGACCCCCTACCAGCCCTGGTGGCCCAGTGGTTGGAATGCAGTAATTGAAGACTGACTCTGCCCATAGCCAGGAGTTCCATCCTGACCAGCTCAAGGTTGACTCAGCCTTCCATCATTTTGAGGTCAGTAAAATGAGGACCCATACTGTTGTTGTTTTTTGTTGTTTTTTAAATAAGTTTTTATTTTATTTTTAATACAAACAATCTTCCATTGTACGGTGTGTCGTCTGGGTACAAATATTTTGCAGTAATAATTAAAATTACAACTATATTCTTCACATTAGTGTTTTCTAGTTTTATCTTATTACTAAAACATATATCATTCATTATAACACACATCATCTTAACATTTTTAATTCAATTCACCTATTTTCTATTTCGCTACTTTTCTTTTATCTTTGACTTTCATATTTATTCTCTAATCATCAGTAAAATAGTTCCCGTGTCCGCCTTGGAATGGGGCGGTATATAAATTCAAATAAACTAAACTAAACTAAACTAAATATAATGTTCAATTTGTTCCTTCTCTGTAATCGCAAGCGTTAATCTATTCATTTCTGCACATGCTAGTATTTTCTTAATCACATTTTCCTCTGTGGAGTCACTTCACTTTTCCAGTTCTGTGCAAATACAATTCTAGCCGCAGTTAATACATGAATAAAGGAAAAACTGACCTTCTTAATCAGTTAAGAACAGGACTGTGGCAAATGGCAGCAGGGAAACAGGACTAAGCTTTTGAAAGGACCTAGTCAGGCATGACCCCAAATGGCTAAAGATGCACGGGAGAGGAGAGGCTGAACTGGCTGCAGTGCACACTTTGCAGCTTTTCTGAAACTCTGGCAACCTTTCCAATGAACGAACAAACAGGCGTACGTGGTTCACTTCAGGTGTGCATTGATGACAACGGCAGCCCTTTATATAATGCTCCAAACTGAAGCCAAACAAAAGCTGCTTTTAGGAAGGATTGTTTCTGCCTATGAAAAGGGAAGAGAAGAAAAAAAGAAAATGTTCTGGGAAGATGATCTAGCATTCCCCCACCCTTCCCTTCCTCCTTTCTTTCCAACGTTCCACCCCCCCCTCCACAAATGCATTCCAATGAGTTACACACCAGATAGAAATACTGGCTGGCTGGCTGAGCCTTGCACAGACCATCTGGGATCTTTAAAGGCTGCAGGATGTGAGTCCAGGCTGCGCTGGAACTTGAAGCCGAGCTGGTATCTTATGTCTAAATACCAACACAGCTGTTTGGGCCAGGAAAGGAGAAACCCTCCGAGGAGCTCATGTAGGGTCTCTTCTTTACGGAGGAGATTATTTCCAAATTATTGAACTGCTCATGACTTCTTGCTTCAGCCCATGAAACGGGATCCCCTCTAGCAGAAGGTACTGCTTGTAGTTGCTGCTGGAGACTCAAAAGGTTTTATTTTAATAGCCACTGGAACTGTTGGTGTGCATGTATCTGCGTGTGTGAATGAGCGTGTGTGTGTGTGAGAGAGAGAGGGGACGCAAAGAAAAATCGCACATTCACAAGCAGAGACAAAGCAAGTGGACGAATGTCTTAAGATGCAAGAATGGTACATTGGAAAAGAGTCAATGGACTTAAAAGGAAAGAAAGCTTTAAAGGCAGCCGCTTCCCAGATTTGGAAAAAGAAAACATTTACTGGCTTTGAACATTTGAGACATTCCTTGGGATGTCATGACCTTTCAAACCATAGGCCTGATTGGTGCGGAAAAGGAGGCAATAAGCTCGTATTTCCATGACAAACTAATTGTTGGGATACAGACATGAATTACACCAATATAGAGATCTAGATGCAAGCTCTTGCTAGAGAAAAATCTGTAGTATAGACGTGGTCTCCCCTTCAGTCATCTGTGCAAATATATATATATATATTCCAAGTACATTGGAATTGACTATATTTATATCCAGCTCGTCAATTCCAATGTACTTGGGTATTAAACTGAATCCCTATGACAAGACAGACCTAAACTTTGCATCACAATCCCAATGTATGTTCTACCTCCTTTAATTGCTAAAGCATTTCACTGAATACAACAGAACAGAACAGAACAGAACAGAATAGAATTCTTTATTGGCCGAGTGTGATTGGCCTAATATGCAACACAGTCAAAGCATTTCAGAAATTGGTTAGCACTCAGCTAGTCTGTCCTGGAAATCAGCAGTGAAAACTATTTACTTCCCATCTCATGAAGAAATACTGGGGTGTGTGCCCCCACCCCCA
>JANHFL010001499.1:346676-365214 GCA_032468155.1 Oxyrhabdium leporinum
ATTTGAACCGCTAGATTGAATCAGCAGAAGTGGCCTGCAGTTCAACACTCTAACCACTGCGCCACCTAGGCTCCCTTATAGAGGATTTTATTTATTTATTTAGTGTATGGCATCTAGAGAGGTCATGTAATGATTGATATACAAATTTGGTTTAAATAAAGTGTCAGAATATTTATGTATGTAAGATATCTGGACAATACAACATAGTGAATAGAGCAGGGCTGTCGAACTCATGGCCCATGGGCCAGATGCATCATGAGCTGGCCACGCCCCTGCCCAGTTTAGTGAAGGGGAAAGAAGTACTAATACGTCACGTGACACTGCCGTGATGATGCAAGTTTGACACCCCTGGAATAGAGGATCAAAGGCATCAAGCCTAATCCAATTGTGCCTACAATCTGGTCTAAAGCAGCACAGTTGTTATTGCATCAACTAGAAACAGTATTACTTTGTAATTCCATTTGTACAAGATCTTCAACCATCTACCCCTGTGAGCAGAAATCTTAATTGCAGAGCAAAGCTGGGGTTATAGATGGGTGAATCCATTAGTTTTCATTTCTCCCAGCTACTTGCTTATCCAGTTTTTAGTTCAGCTCATCACTTTTCCACATTTGTTTGAAACTTCAAAGAACTGTGAGTGACAAGCAGCTAAAGTAATTAAGAGTAAAGTAATGAAGCTGGCCTTCCTGAATCACTTCTGATATGTCATCAACTCGATGGGTGAACTACTGGTTATTCCCAAGTGTCACTACTCTAAATGTCAAGATGAAGTAATCCTCATTCACCATGAAAATACGTGAGGGCTCGCTGTTCCTACACAATTGTGCCATTGTAGTTAGCCTATGTCCCATTTCCTGCTGATACACATATCAGCGGTAGCAGTAACTACTACTCTCCTCAAATTCACAAAGTAGTCCAAGAGAAGCAAAGAAAGGGCAGTCCTCCAGATTGCAGACCTGTTTTGCCAAGATATGGGTAGCCCTCCATTTATGACCATGATAGAGCCCAACATTTCTGTTACTAAGCCAAACAGTTGTTAAGTGAGCTGTGTCCCATTTCATGACCTTTCTTGCCACAGGGAATCCCTGCAGCTGCTAAGTTAGTAACAGGGTTGTTAAGGCAATCTGGCTTCCCCACTGATTTTGCTTGTCAGAAGATCGCAAAAGCTGATCACGTGATCCCAGGACACTGCGACCATCATCAACACATGCCAAACACCCTAATTTTGATCAGGAGACCACAGGGATGCCGCAATAGTCATAAGGGTGAAAACTGATCATAAGTCACTTTTTCAGTGCCGTTGTAACTTTGAACGGTCACTAAATTAATAGTTGTAAGTCAAGGACTATCTGTCCTACCAAATAGTATTGGGAGAATCATGTCTACTGTTATGCATTATTTTTCTTTTTAACCTTGCAGGTAGGCTAGTAATTGTCCTAATTCTGGGAGAAACATTGAGAAATCTGAGAAGCCAATTTGGGTGGGAATTATAGCAGAATAAAGAGTATACAGGAAAGAATAGCAGTTTTTGAATAGCGCTCTCTAATCTCATAAAGCTTTTGTGTTCTCTTTTGTTGCTGTTGTTCCTGAAGAGCTGTGAAGTTAACAGACCGGTTGAAGTATTACTAGCTACTGAAGTGACAACTAAAATAATCTGGAGAGTATCCCTGTTGTGGACCCGCCTCTCCCCTCCTTCCATTCTGACTAAACAATTTTGCACATTGCTCCAAAGCTCTAGGGTTCGTTCCCAGCAATCTAGATAAAGCTATACGTTCTCTCCCCTGGGTCTCCTCTTCCTTTTCTACAAAATTTGCATAGGCCTGCCAGATGTTAATCATGGATGCATCAACGCTGGAGAACTTTCCTTGAATAGTTTTCAGAAACTCGGGGGTTAAATTCACTTGAAAGTGAGAGCACTGAAGCTTGAAGAATTTTTCATTAAAGCAAGGAAGAGAAACGTTACCAATAATTCCAACTTTGCTAGTGGCAGCTTAGGAGCTAATAACAGTGTGACATGAAAAGTAAGTGTGCAGAGCCACCTGCTTTCAAGGCTAAACAAAACACGGGGAGCTGGCTTCAAATTATCATGTCTTCTGCCAGTTTATGTTCACATGAGCCATTGGCCCTGAACCATCCTTTCAGAAGTTCTATTGTATTCATACCAAATGCTTAAAGCATTTGTCCTAGCCTACTGGAAGAAGGTAGAGTTATGAGAACAAGGAAGGGCCCTCTTAATTATGCAGGCTATCCCTTCTTTAGTCATTGCTCCCAACGATCACGTCAAATTGCTTTAGAATGCCCAGAAAAACATTTCTTTGTTCTGGTTGTTCTCTGATGTATTAGTTTCAAAAATGATTTGTACTGGTGGGGTACTAAGGCTAAAAATAAAAATAAAAAATGGGCTACAAGCATACGAATGACCTTTACATCCAGCCTGCTCAAAATTCAGGTACCACTGCCAATCCACAAACTGTTTATTACCAGTTCACAACAAGATAAGTACCAAATTCAGAAGTAAGCATTAAGAAATCATAAAAGCAATTTGGCATTGCCACAATATTGCCACTGATCCTTATGATCAGTGGACCTGTCTCGTTAAAGGTACTGGCCAGTTCAGATATTGTTAAATTCTTATGGTAGGAGCTGTGTACTAGTTATACAGAGTTATACACAGAAAGAGATTACAACATGTAATATTTTATGGTTGGTTTCTCAACTGTAACTCCAAAGTGTATAGAAATCTGAGAAAAAGTAAGCATTTACTTTTATCACTGTGTATTTTTACATTCATTTTAATTTTTAATCAAACTTGTTTTTTTTAATTTATACTTCCTTAAAATGAGCTAAATTTGCATTTATTTTTAACCCTAATTTTTAGAGGGAGAGACATGTACACTGGAGTTTTTTGTACCTTTCTGGAATGCAGTAGAAGTAATAAACCCAATTATGACAATGGCAGTGATTCTGCTCTCATAATTTTACTTGGAAGTATGATCTCTCATATATTGAGTTTGGCCTTGTATCCATGATTGATGATGAAGTGTGTTATTTGTGGATATGTACTGGTTAAGAAGCAATTGAACAATCAAAGCTTAAGAGATATTTACATGCAAAACACAAAGAAATACATTTAAAACCAAACTCATTGTTTGAAAGGAAGAGTTTTGAATTAAAAAGCAGACAGAAGTGGCTGTTCAATATTTCACACATAAACATTAGTGCTTTGCAGTTTTCTTACAAACTAACACTTTGGGTTGTTAAGACTAAAAATCATACACAGTTGGCAAGACATTAGTGAAAGACTGCATGAAATATGTATGCTTGGAAATGTTGGGTGAATCTGCAGCAAAGAAGATACACCATAGCCAAAAACAGCATCTCAATCTATTCAGGAACTGGATAATGATATGGAAGACCAGGTCATAGAATAAATAAATCTTGCAAAATAATTTTCATTGCAACTTAACAAATGCACAGATGTTGCTAACACAACCATTCTTATAGTAGATATCTGAAAATGATGGTGATGTGAAAAATTCTTTTTTTTTCCTGCTTCATTGTCAACCAAGACAACTGAACAGTAGCAATACGAACAGTAGCAATATTGACCAATATGGCCTGAAGCTTAGGTTTTATGCCAGTTCTAATGGTGCAGCTCCAATGACAGGAAAGCATTTTGGAATTGTTATCCAGATGAAGGAACTTGTGCCAGTAGGTACATGCTGCTTTCTTCATTGAGAACAATCTTACTAGGAAAAAAAAAAAAGCCAGCTGAACTAAACAGTGTGCTTAGTGATGCAGTAAAAACTGCAATTACATAAAGGCTATTGTGTTAAATTCAAGATGATTCTCTTTATTATTTGAAAACTGATCATAAGCAACTGTTATTGCACGCTGAAGTACAATTGTTATTGAGGGGAAAAGCTCTGTTGAGAATGTTTGAACTACAGAACGATCTCTTAATATTTCTGCAAGATAAAATATCAGTTTGGTCCCAATTATTTAAAGATGTGAATCTTTAGACAGACAGACAGACAGACAGACCGTTGCCTGATATCTTCAGTATTTTTAATATTTCCATGCAAAGAAGGAATGCAACCTTCAATTGCAGATAAGATCAAAGGGCAAAAGCGAAAGTTAGAAACTTGGAAGAAAAGAGGGTTTAGGAAAAAGACAGATTTGTATGTCTGATTGCTGCCATATTTGTTGTTGTTGCTTTCGTTAAGATCTCATTGATTTTTTTTCTTTTTCTAGTTTTTTTTATTCTTGAAAGTCTTTATCCAAAGGATGACTAATAAGACTTTAGCACTGTATAATACAGCAAAACTTAATATAAACTATATGAGAGTTTGTGTGGAAAGCATACAACAATATAATTTCACACCATCTTAATGTTGTGTGTCAATTAGAAATGTTTCAACCCTTTTTCTAAGGAACAGCTAAAACAGCACTATAGCTGTATTTTTAAATGTTCATGCTCATGAAGGAGGTTATTTCTTATTACAAGCGTAGAATGAAATGAAATCAACTGGAGCTTTGTTTTTTCCAAGAAGCTTCCATAAAAGTATGTTTTCTTTTGAAGCGTCCCTTCTTGGCACTTATTTCTACAATCCTCAGTGAGTTATGGATGACTGGCTGGGAAAAAAATGATAATTACAAAAAGCAGTAATTATGTGCTGGACCAAGACTTTCAGGTTGGACAGTATTGTTTCAAGTAAACCAGAGCCTTGGCACATCACAAATGGATTTTACCTGAAAAGAAGGTAGCGAAGGAGATATAATTAATCACTGAGAAAAACATGCTTCCGCTTATCAACACGCTATCTACCTCTCTTTTCCAAGAGCTAGACTCTCAGCAAGAAAATTGTACTGGTTCCTTACTGGCCACAACAATAAGCATATTGAAAAAGCAGCAACTGCATGTTTACTATGTGGCTATGTTAAAGAGATAATATTGGTGCCGCCTATGTTCTCTTGAGTTAGGTTCAGAAGCAAAATCAAGATTCTCAGAAAATGCAAAAAAGTAAGCTTTGCATGGTTCATGTGTGGTATCCATTCAGATCAAAATCCAGATTTCTTATCTTTCTCCTATCTATCACCTGTTGTTTGTATCTTATGATTAATGATTGTAACTATGATTTATGATCTATGACCTATCACTCTGTTGTTTGCATGTACACTGAGAGTTTATGCACCAGAGACAAATTCCTTGTGTGTTCAATCACACTTGACCAATAAAGAATTCTATTCTATTCTATTCTATTCTATTCTATTCTATTCTATTCTATTCTATTTCTATTTCTATTTCTATTCTATTCTATTCTATTCTATCCCATCCCATCCCATTCCATCCCATTCCATTCCTGCTGTTGCTCCTATTTATATCCCAAAATGTGGTACTCAGCAACCAAGCATTGCATTACACCTTTTTTTTTACTTCTTCATTTAAGATAGTAAAATAACTGCAGGGGCACTGGCAGAAGAAGCAGTTTCCCCTTCCTCTTGATTCTCCTTCCAAGCTTTCTATCAGTTCAACTAATAGAGACCAAAGAGCTATGGTTCTAAAATGCTAGTCCAAAGTGATATGCGTATTGCCTACAAAATGAGAACACAGTTAATTCTATGGAACAAGTACAATGTTTAATTGCCTAGATTTGAACTG
Source organism: Oxyrhabdium leporinum (assembly GCA_032468155.1). NCBI lineage: Eukaryota > Metazoa > Chordata > Lepidosauria > Squamata > Cyclocoridae > Oxyrhabdium > Oxyrhabdium leporinum. The sequence goes on from JANHFL010001499.1 coordinate 352,339, forward strand.
GCCATATAAGCAAAAGCAGAGGAATTGGAGGGGAAAAAAAGGTTGCCATTTTTCTTTCCTTTTTTAAAAAAAGCACCTTTAGAGAATGGGCAGAATACTTTCAATGGCCAAACTTGGCTGGGGATGAATATAAAATATCTTTTGACTGGAATTTGGTTCCTTTCTTCCTATCCAATAAGTCTGACTGACAATCCATTTTAAGCCATGCTAAGACACTGGATGAAGTTCTGGTTTCATTTGGCACCCTGCTGCTCGTGCAATTTATCATGGGGATTGTGATGGCATTTGCTTTACATTTCATATGCTAATTGAAGTTCAAATCTACAATGGCCACATTAAATTTGTTTGTGAGCCCTACTCAGGCAAAAAATAATGAGCATAAACATTCTTCTGGTTGTCCAGGAAACAATTTAGGAATGATGCTATCAATCTATTACGGGGAATCTCTGTGGAAATCATCGGAGGACATAAGACAGCAAGTCAAGTTTTCCAGCTCCAAGATGGCAGATCCTGTTGGAATAGAAACTTTACTGAATCTGTCTCCCAGTACTGTTGAAGGTAAAATGCCCAAGTATGACAACATTAAGAAATACATTATTTAAGTACAATAAAGCTAACCAAGTCACTAGCTGATTGGGATATTCAACTAATCCTCCTATTGGAATGTGAATTGTAACTTGTTTTTTTCTGGTTTTTCTTCAGAGCTGAAGAAGCTTCTTGGATGAGAAGCGAAACGTCTTCAAAGAAGAACCAGAAAGTCTGGTTGCCTCTTGAAAAAGCACCTTTGGGACAACCACGACCTGGAGGACTGAGAATCTCCATAGGCAAATAGCTGGAGGTAGGATTTCAGAGAGAAGAAAACATGAATTAAAAATGAATGTTGTTTCAATAAGATTCTCCCAAAAAAATTTTTCCAAAGGATAATTAAAACTCTAAATTAACTTATTCACGTCTATCACCTGATGAGCATAATTAGCAAATAGTACATAATGACAGCAAATAATTGTTCCCTTTCCTACTCATTAGGGAATTATAATGACTATGTTTTTACATACACAGTTTAAAGCGCCATTGCATTTACCAGCTATATTTGCCTAGGAAATGGTTGTCTGTCAATATCAAAGTAACAAAATGTTTAACCACAGCACCTAACAGTTCTAATAGGAGACAAATTTTGAGCAAAAGTTTCTAAAGCAATTCTTGGATATTGCTAGTTTTGGGACAGAATCCAGGAAAACAAATGTCCAACATTTCATCTCCTTGCTATTTTAACTCCTTGCCACAACATTTTGCATTTACAGTCTGCTTCTTATCACAGGAATTTCTTTGTGTGTATAGAGATGTGTGCATATATACTTGTGTGTGCACAAGTCCGAAAACTCTGAAGACTAAACCTCTGGTCTCGGTAACAAACCCTGATTATATCCTGCAACTTTATCCCGGGATAAGTATATTTGCCTTCATTCATGTGTGATAATAAGCCCATTGAAAAACATGGGAACACACGGATGTACTAGAACTGCAAAGAAAAAAAACACACCACAGTGGTAATATTATAGTTCATTAGTCTACAATTTAAGCCCGTGCCTGCCTAAATGAAAGGCCCAAGATGAGGCTGCTTTATGAATTCATTTTTTTACGCAACTTTAATATGAATCCATGGATCAGCTTAGTTATCTCCCTTAGTAGAGCAATTGTCGATCATTACGATAAATAGCAGCCCCTTAGTTTTTATACAGAATTATTTCCAAGCCCTGCCATTCAGGGCATCAGCAAGAGAGAACGGAAGAGTCCAACAATGTCAAAATAGCAGGTACAACCAAACAATCAATCAACAATTGCCTTGTCACATCCATCATTTTCATGTTGCTGACTGTATCTATGGACACTCTATAAACCCCCTTTGCGATTGGAAGTGAAAGAGATGAGAAAGGTCATCCCTATGAAGCTCTAAATCAGCAGTACCGAACATGTTCCTTTCTCTGCTGCAGGCAGAATCTTTCTATGGGATTAGTTGTTCAGTGGTAGCTGGTGTGGTTTTTGTTAATTTTTAATGTTATTACTGTATTGCAAAAGCATGTTGTTCAAAGTCTGACATGATTCCAGGGATACGTACACTTGCTAAACAAACAAATAGCATCCAATATTCATTTTCCATTCGTTTTATGAAATTTCAAGAGGTTCTCAAGAGGATTCTACCATTATTTGTTGGCATTATAGCCTTCTTTCATAAGCACTCAAAACAGCTAACAACATTTTGAAAGAAAATATTCTTCTAAATCAATACAGCTACAAATTACTTAACAGTTAAAAGGGTGATGAAAAAGATCAGTCTTAGCCAATTTTCTAAAAGGAGAGTGCAGCAGCACCTTCAAAAAAGGAGCACCCCACAATTTCGTGCTACACAGAAGGTCTTCCCCAATACTAGACACAGCTTGACAATATTTACAAGGATTAGGTGGATCATTTTAGGAATTAAAAAAAAGAACGTACACAGTGAAATAGTTTGGGAACGAATTCAGGGAAAGAACAGAAGCTCAATGGATGGAGATAATTCAGAATAGAATACAGAGTGAAAGAATGTAAGGCTGAAAAAGAACAGTGTAATCTTGGCCTGCGGTACAGAGTTCTTAGGAAGATCAAAAGGAAAGGGTCAGTTAATATATATCTTAAGAACTTTGTTCTAGAAAGACTATCAAAATATATATTGATATTTTGAAACATAAAATATGCTGGCACTTACTTCAGATCCCATAACATTAGCATGAGCATTATTTTAATCATTTTTGCACTGAAGAAAATATGCTGCATGTATAATTAAATGGTTGTATTGTATTGTACAAATAACCATGTAATGACATCATTAGAAATTCTTGGTTTTTCATGGTAATACCAAACTTAATTGCCATGTAATCTGAAGAAAGCAAGCAAGGTTGTGATTATTCTGTAAGCCAATTTAATTACAGAGAAACAGATTGGCTAGTTGTTCCTTGTACAAAATACACATTCATGAAAAGGGAGTCAATAAAGGAAATATTAATTTATCTTTGTAAGAAAATGTTTAGTTTTTTTAATGGTTGAATGACATACACATTTTAACAGGAGCAAACCCAGTTATAAGATTCACGAAGTGACAAATATTCAGGATAGGAAAAAAGGCACCTTTTCTCCAGGAACCAACGAAAAAGCAAATGTTCACCTGTGCCAGATATATTCATCCTTGGGGTGCTTCAAGAGACCTGCTTTATTTCCATATTTCAAGTATGGAAATAACATAAAATTTAGACATGGGATTAGGTTTGAATTCTCTTTAAAGATGTGTGCTAGAGTCCCTATTCTGTGGATATGATTCCTGGAAGCTCTTGAGAAGAAGACCTTGTGATCTTGAGAAGAAGATCTTGTTATATGACATAATTCATAATTTGTTATCTCTCTAACCCTATGCAGTGATTCAGCCTGCTGACTGAAAGCTTAAAAGTTAATTAAAGCTCCTAATCATATGGAGGAATCTCTACATGTTCAAGAAATATGAGCAGAAGCTCAATTCAGAGCTCTAGGCTCCACTGAGAGAGGATGAGGGCAACTTTAATGGATGGGTCATTGCTATTATCAACCGATTAAATGTGTTAAATATAGTAACTTTTATTATTGCTCAGTTTACCTTGGCTGACCCCTAAATGTTATATGCACATGTTCTAATTCTTGCACACTCATTGGAGTTATTTCCTTTTAGATGTACAGTGAAACAAATTGCAAAACTAGTGCCTTTTGTTTGATCCATTCTCCTGCAGTCTTAATGATGTTTATCCTTAATTGTTGTTAAGGGTTGTTTATATAGTTCTTAATTGTTTGTTTTGTTATATGCTGCCCAGTCTCATGTTTGTATAAATGTTTGCTCAATAAATAATTTTTAAAAAAGCTTCATTGGCAAGGGGAGAAAGCGTTTAACAGCAACAACAGCAACATATAACGACAAACTGCTTGTAGCAGGCCAAGAAAAAAGGTGGAAAAAAAATAGCAAGATGGCTAATTTTATTGGAAAGCATAATGTGTTTGATACAGCCACAGATTATTGGATATTAGACCCTTGAAAATGGCCAGGTTCTTTTTTATTGTCAGTTTTATAGGGATACTCATTATCACCTGACTACCTCTCTCCAATGAAAGAAAATATATGTAGCTGAGGGTTGAATTGTGGAATCCTTGCTGCTGTCTGAGATTGGTTATTTGCTTGCATAGGTTTCTTTACCCGCTTAGGTAACATCGCCGAGTGCACTGATGATGTTACCTAGTCAGGTAATGAAATGTCTGCAAGGAAACAACCAAGCTCAGACAGGGATTCCATTGATTATTTCTTTTGTCACTAAATTTCCAGGACATTCTTGTAATTTCTATTTACACTACAGATTCAACTCCATCTCTTTATAAGGAGCAAAATGTTACAATAAATGCAAATTCTGCCCACAGATGTTCAGTAACAGTTATTAACAGTTCATTTTACTTTAAAAAAAAAATAATAATCTTATTTTATACAGTATGTTACCACCTCTTTGCCACTCTTAGATGTTGAGCTCATCAGGATGATGAAGACAATGCCCATTCAGTCTTTTGATTCTCTTTTATGCCCTACCTAAATTTCCAAAGTATTACAGTCATACCATTAAAGCAAAATAAATGCACTCCTACATCTCTTTTGAATCGCTGACTCAGATTTCCAGGTTTGGTAACATTTCTAAGTAATATAGATGCCAGAAGACTATAATTTCTCCCTTTCAATCTTCCATAGCCAGATCTATTCAGTCTAAAAAAAACATTGATATCCTTATGTTTATCAGCTTATTTCATACCAAACATTTTCCTTGCTCTTAGGAAGTTTCTTTAAAAAACAAAACAAAACAACAACAACAGCACCTGGTTAAAACATGTCACAAAAACAATACTAATCAAACTAAACTGTGGCGGTAGCATGAGCTGTATTTAATAGCTCTGTGATATCTCTGCTTTTGCAGCAGTACTCAATGGAAAGCATTCAGGATTTCAAAGTTGTTGGTTTTAAAAAAAAAAATAAGCAGGGAGAGAGAAGAATGAAACAAAAATGCAAGATGTAAATTTCTTTTCTGCTACAAATATCTGGTGGAAAGGCTATCACCTTATACACAATAAGGAGACTCTAATGAATCAATTCAATCTGATCATCATAATCATGGTTATCTCCAAAGTAGAAAATTAATTGGCTGAAGTTAAATATCCCCTTTACATGTCAACAAAATTGGTTTTTCTAGGGATTAAAGGATTAATGTGGTGTTAAGTCCCTAAAGAGGTTAAAACACTTTATTATTCATTACAAAGCATATAGATTGGGCTGTTATTATGTCACTGCTTTTCATTATATTAAAAATGAAGGGAGGAGAGACCAAAAAAAATCAACCTTTTTAAAGCGATAGGTACAGCTAAAATCCTACTTTTCAGTGATTCAGTTTTTTAAAATAAGAGTTCATAGTTACTATAACCCTAATATGTTGAGTTTGAAATGGTTTTAGCACAAGTATATTGCATTTTTATATATATCTTATACGATGTTACAATAGCACATGCAAATCTTTCTTCTCAGTCAGCAAATGGATGGAATTCCATAATCCAATTTTTATTTCCTTCTCCCATATTAAAAAACAACAACAATCAATAGCTAATTGTTGGATCAAACTAATAGTCCATTGTGTCTGAGATCCTGTCCTAATTTCTGCCTCTCTGTTGAAGCTCTACAGAATGGCAAACACCTTTGGAACTAAACATCTCCTTCAATAAATATATCTATCACAATAATTCACTCAGAACTTGTATTTCTACTGAAATGTTTTGTATTTGAAATGAAGAAAGTTCTTTAAAAAAAAAAAGATCTATCTGTGCAATTTCATTAGTGATTGATGTTCTCAAAAGAATATCTCAAAGAATATTTTCTCAAAGAATATATTTGGTTCATTTGAACTGGATCCAGCCATCAAACAGTATGCTAATGCTTATGTTGTTTTTTGGGAAAGATAGGAGATATTCAAGATCTCTGCTTCATGTCAGTTTGGATAGGCTGACAATAAAATTCCAAGCTGTTAGATATCAATGAATCTCATTATTGTTGAGACACTGGAATATCTCAGCCTCCAGAAGATCTATTTTAAATGCATAAACACATAACATACGCATACATACCCATCATCATATTCTGTTTTTCTGTAAGCGTAGTTAGGCAAACCACAGGAAAGGATAAGAAATGGTAAGCAAAAAGAAAAAAAAAGTTTGTTCCAACACAATTTCCCATTGCTGTTTGTTGTTTAAACTTCACAAATCTCTTTTTGAGAATCTCATCAACGGTATCCAAGCACAACCTTTCTGATATTTCCCTTCTTTTCAACTTTTCTGGTCTTCCTTCATATAGCGGTCAATCCTTCATGGCACTTGCATACCTTCCACATCAATTGATGAAACCATAAGTATTGATTCCCACTATCTAATATGTGTTTGGTAAGCAAAGGTTTTACATAACACTCTTATTAACCCAACAAAGAGCAGGCCAGGTGTCAACCCTGTAGTGAGCCTGGCCGAAGCCATCTTGGAGGCTTCAGGGTTGCCACACAGCAGTGGGAGGGGGGAAATAGTTAGATGGGATTTTATAGCCAAAACAATAATGTTTTCCTCTGGGAACCAAGGACATTCTCACAGGTGACTGGACAGAGGAGGAGCCAGTAACTCAGCAACCAGCCAGCACCTGGATTGGACAGTGGGACCAGTGACCTGGGGGGGGGAGGGGAACAGGACTTTTACTTTTAATTCGGTGAAAGCCATGGGAAACCCCAGAGTCAGCTTTCACCAGCTTGTGCCAAAATGATGTATCCAACTGGAACTCGAGTGCCTCTGAATTTGTTTTCTATGGGGGCATTCCTTGGAATGCTGACACCAGATTTAAAACTTAAGTTGTGCCATATGCATTAATCTCTGGAGAAGATTACAGAAATAACCTTGAAGATCTATGGTGACTTTTAGCAAAACATAAGCATGGTCCAGGAAAACAGGAAAGTGTGAAGGGGTGAAAAAACAACCCCCTTCAAATCGCCCCATCTAGACTGTCAGGTTTTCAAGATTCTATTACCGGAGTTTCATATCAATAAAACAGAGCACAGGTATTTAATAAAACAGGTATTTAATAAAACAGGTATTTCTTAGTGAAACAAGAAGAAGGGGCAGGCAAACTGGCTTGATAACATCAAAACTGATACAAAGACGAATATCCAACAACTGAAAGAAGCTGTGCTTGACAGGGAAGCCTGTAGAGCACTTGCTTCTAAAGTCACCAAGAATCGGACTCAACTGGATGGCCTAGAGAGGTGTTTCTTTGGGTATCTGTTTCTAACCTTTGCCTGTCTTGAAGAAAGTTACCATCATTTTGGCAAGCATGCTGGAAATGAAAAGAAAGCTTATTTTTTTACCCCAAGCATGTTCCCATACAGTAGAATCTCTAATCTAAAGGCTATTTTGCAAGACAACTAACTACCTAACAACTGCCTGCATCTCATCAAACAGAAAGTACATGTGGTGAACGGGCCCTTTCTTGATTTTTTTTTTTGAAATAAACATTGTTCAGAAAAAAAGAAGCATAAACGGAAAGTGTTAGAACACTGCATCAAACTGACAACAGATAAATCATGCTTTAAAAAAAACCCAAAAAAAACCCGGGAGGGGTTGCTCTGCAGAGGAGCAGACATCAGAACCTACTTCTATATATATGTAAAAATGAGAGCAAGAACCAGGCAGAGAAGTCGACTCCTTTCAATATGCCCTAAAATGCAAGCTTGGGCCGAAAATAAAACAGAATACAATTTGAAAGAGTTTGTCAGTGAAACGGCAAAAGTTGGTTTCACTTGAATTCATGAATAAGGTTGCAGTCCTATGCACATTTATGTGAAAGTAAGTGGCGTTAGCTCTTTGTAAATAACTTGACAGCTAGAATTACATTGTATATGGAATATTAAGTATATAGATAGACAATTAGGCTAAGGAATCTCAGTCTTTTTATAGAATTTCCATGCACGTTAATAGACAGGAACTTCTGGACAGTCATTTCCTACTGAAGCCCGAAGCAAATGTCTGCCAGGATTTATTTTTCATACTTCGGTAATTGATTTTCCATTATAAATGCACTTTGGATGTACAATTTTGAATACACATGCATTTTATGTGCATGTCCCCTTATATATGTATTTTGTGCATCATTTTTGAAAGGTACAGAATCAATGATAGCAGTATTCCCAGACTAACAGGGAAGAGACTGTGGATTTGTTTTTCATAGCTCCTATGGGTAGGGTCAGAACCAATTGGTGGATGTTTTAAAGAGGAAGCGAGATCCAAACTCAAAATAAGGAAAAATTTTCTGACCATGTCAATGATTAAACAGTGGAATAACTTGCTACATGGAGTTACTGGTGCTTCTTCTCTGAAGGTTTACAAGCAAAGGTTGGGCAGCTATTTGCCTGGAATGGTTTGAGGTTTCCTCTCCAAGGAGTTGGACCAGAAGATATTCAAGATTCCAACCTGATGATTTATGACATTCTGAAAAAAAGTGATTCTAGAGACTCATATTTGGTTGTAGTTATCTAATACACAAGGTTTAAAACTGGTACAGTCATACAAAAAATGTGACTCACTTCTCATCCCCAGAAACCAGAGACATGTGTCTCCTTGAAGGTCAAATTACAGCTTTTGTTTGTAATTTGATAGCATGCTATCATAGAAATGGCTGAATAATTGCAGTCGAGCCAAACATAATTAATCCAAAACACAGACACCTCCCTGCAAATCCAGCTCCTGAACAAACAGAAATCCTCAAAGTGCTTCAGCTTAAACATTCAAAGCAAAAGATTTATTGGTGAAATGGGCTTCACAAATTAAGCTTTATCAAAAGCTATGGTCAAATAGACATAATTTCTTGGTTATGCAGAACATAAAGATTATTGAATTCTGTATGAATAAATATTCCATTCCATTCTCAGGCATGAAATCTCATTACCAGTAGGTGACCTTGGCTCAGTTTCTATTTCTTAGCCCATTCTACCTTAGAGGAGGGGTTGGGTGTTTTTTTTTTGAGGAAAGGATGCTACATACTCTTTGCTCCTGAAAGAAAGTCAGGAAATAAAAACCTAACAAATATGCATATTTCATACAGAGACACAAACACACAAATATAAATGTTAGCTTTCATTAAAAAATTGACAACATGTTTAACTTCAAACTTGAGTATTCAGAGGCTTCTGGTATTTTCATCAAAATGGCAGCATCAGGCCATCAGGCCACAAGGCTGCCCCTTTTGGAAGAATGTGTCATGTCTGTGGCCATATGGCCATATCAGATGAGACAGGCCATATCATCAGACCAACCTCATTTGACCCTCCTGCAGATGCCACCGATTAGCCATATTACTGATTAACTGACAAATCCTAAACTAGAAATTATATTTGTTATGCAGCCATTGTTTGTGGGTGAAGTTGGGTGAATTGTCCCATTCTGCAGGCAGTCCTTGTTTAATCACCACAGTTGGGACCAGCAACTCTGTTGCTAAGCAAAGGTATCGCTAAATAGAATATCAGATGGTCACGACTGTGCTTTTCAGCTCAAAACTGAAAAGATTACTCTGTTTCATACTTTTCGCTTTCATTTGCATCCTAACCTCTTTCCCATCCTTTGGAATGCTTACCTCGGCACTGGGATAATTAGCAAGAAGGGAATTAATGTTCATATTTACGTACATTGGAGAGAGAAGGATTATAAGAGAATAAGTAGGCACACAATGATGAATACATATCGAAAGCAAGGGGCCATCATCAAGCACACTATGTAATCAGCCCAGTATATTCCCCATTGTGTTCCCAGTTACTATCTTGGAATCTTTTCCTCTCCAAAGGAGAGGAAAGAAAAAAGAAAAACAGATCTTGCAAAGAATACTATGTGCTGATTATAACAGTGAACACATAACTGAGGGACAGCAGTGTCATAACTTCAACCATTGCCATAACTTAGAATAAACTAAAAAAGGAAAAAAAAACATTTTCCAATCCTAATATTGCTTTATAGATATATAATATTATCAAACGTTTAAAAATAAAGGTAAAAGCTAATACAACCTATTATATAGTAAGGAAGAAAAAAAGAAATCAAAGAAAAACTTAAAAAGTGCAAAAGAAAAAAAAAGAAAGGATAGAAAGAAGCGTCTTCTGATTTTTACAGTAGTTGTAAGTATAATTATAACTTTACCTCTTTCTTTAAAGTTACATCAGGACTCTTTTTTTTTCTATAGTATCTAATCATCAAAACCATAAATCATGAGTTCATTTTTTTTCTTTTTTTTACACAAAAAGTCCATAAGGGGTTTCCAGTCAGCAGTACACATAGATGTCTTTTACTCTGACCAGACAAGTCAATTTGGCCAACTCAGCAAGTTCCATCAGATTCACCAACCACTCCTCCATTGTAGATATTGCCAAATCCTTCCATCTTTGTGCATACAATAATTACACTCTGGTTATCATATATAAAAACAAATTTCATGACTTTTTTTTTTTCAAATGTTTGTCCATCAGTCCCAAGAGAAAAACTGCTTTGGAAAAATATTGTACCAATGAAAATATAAAATTGCAAAAAGCAGCTTTTGAGAAACATTTTTTGTGAGGAGTTCAACAGAGGCTAAATGAGAATTGAATAAACCATTTTTCTGGGCTGTTCAAACTTCTTTGTGGCTGCATTTTCTATAACCCTAATATTTAATCGAATGAATTCATCTAATCAATGTCATATATACTTTTGGTCAGTATACTCGCCAGTATTTAAACACTTGCCCTATCTAGTTTGGTTTCAATGTCAAATTTAAATATTTGACCAACCCCCCCCACCTAAGATTAATTTTGTTCTCTCTGTCTCTACATACACAGACACATGCACACAATGGGGGGAAAAACTGATTTAAACATTTACAGCAAAGAGGATGTCTTCACAATAAATAGCTCCTTCCTAGACATTTCTGAGAAACTAAATACATCACAATTAAGAACCTTCTGTCTGTGCATAAGCTATAATAGTACTGTACACAGCTTGAAAGATGATGTGAAGAAGAAGGCGCCCAGTCTCCATCCAGGCTTAGGGCCAAACAAGACGAGATTCATTGTGTCAGGATCTACACATGTAGAGACCAAATCTCCATACAAATTCCCATCACTCTGTGGATATTTCAGTGGCAGGATGAGATTTCATAGGTGAATGTGATGAAGTTTTCCAAAGCACTTTGGACAACTGCTCTAAAATTCCTCATGATCTCTTTTAATCTACATTTTACTCCACGGGTCCGAGAGAGAAAGAAACAACCAAGCCATGTGTTATTAAGAGAAAGAAACAAGTAAGTTCCAGTGTCTGTATTTTAATTTTGTTGTGTGTGAATGCCCTGAAATATATATATAGTGTGATATAAATCAAATAGGATATGCAATACGATACCCACTTCATCCTTCTCGGCTTTACAGTCTATAAATTTAGTTGTTGCCGTTTTGGAGGATTGCAAAGAAGACTAAGCGTTATCATTTAACATATGCAGAATCAATGCCCAGCCACCTGGATGTTTGCCAATGGATAAGATTACACCCTCTGGTATGCAACAGGGTGTTTGGGGAAGAGTGAATGTGTGTGAACCTCCAAAATGAGACAGCGACTGAAAGACAGGGATTGAGTTATTGAGTGGCATGAAGTCAGGAACCCTGTGGGTAGGAAATTTAGGAATGAGAGAAAGATTTGCACCCGGCACCATTTTAAATGGAGTTGTTGGCACCTACCCAATAAGTAACAACATACATCACTGGTTTTCTCAGCATGCTGAGATGGTTTTTAGGAAAATATAGCTGTATTCTTCTGGCCCTTCCAAGGAATAGACTGCTTGAAGTGTGGGAAATCATCCCCAAACTAGCTTCTGAAAAGTAAGATAGGGAGTAAATGGCTTTGAAAAGAAAAGGCAAACCGACTAAACCACAACTTTGTTGTGTTTTGAAACTGAACACTTTCTAAACAATGTTCTGTACACTCATAGCTTTCTTAGAATGTGAAAACTTTAGATACGTACAATGAACATTATGGTTGCTATTAGTTTGGATCCACCATGTAAGTGTTGGACAAGCTTTATAAATTGTTCAGCTATTTACCTGGTTTCCCCTCTTTGCTTTTGATTCATTGCTAAGAAGCCAAGAACATTGTCCTATGTAATTACAATCCACTTATATAATTTATATAATTTCTTGGCCAATCCAATAGAACTTTGGAAATATTAGGTGGGCAACAAACTTAAAACCCTACACATACCGATCAGAAGATGTAAAAGGGACTTAATAATGTATGGATATTAACAATTTTTGTTTTGTACCTTTACCAAGATGCAGTACAAAATAAAAACATTATAACAATTACAATAAATCCAATAAAATGAACTCAGAACCCCATAAGACAATATTATCACTAAAACCATCCCTGTAGGAGAAGAGCAAGCAGAGCTGGGGGGAAGAGTTAAACATGTCATCAGTTTAGAGTTATTACATTCCTTCAAATGCTCCAAACCCCTGCTGAATTTTGATGACCATTATCTGGCTCCAATTTAGCACTGAACTTTAATTGACTAGATTCTTGTGTATATGCTTGAATCTTAAATCTGCTATGCTGCAACCTTTTAAGTATTCCTGATTTTAAGTACACCTGACAATCCCCATCATTTAAAACAGTATCCGGAGATTAGATAGATAGATAGATAGATAGATAGATAGATAGATAGATAGATAGATAGATAGATAGATAGATAGATAG